>JYFJ02004023.1:0-35502 GCA_000934665.2 Catajapyx aquilonaris
CCGCATGTGGTTGCACTCGTTGCAGCAGGTTCATTACATGTACGCTAATATTGGCAGCTAATATTTTCGATGGCGCCGAAGTGGGACATTTTACACGCCGCTGCTACGTCAATCGTAAAGCGCTTCTATTAATAGCCGTTATACAACGATACTTGAAGTTGGTCCACCCTGTATATTCCGACGAGTACTCCAAACATATCAATTGTAGTCATCATTGGAATAGATTTGTCGGGAAGTGGTACCTCTTGACTTGGAATCCCTCATATATTATATGTACTATATCGCTCAAAAAGATAGAGACGATTGGCATTTGATTCAAGTGCAAGTTGCACTTGAGTCAAATGCAAGTTGCACTTGAGTCAAATGCAAAATCGTCTCTAATTTTTTGGGCGATATAGTACACACATACATACACAAACACATACATACAGACATCACAGTCAGCATTAGTATAATTATAATCTACAGCAGCATCCTAGACTTTCCCTAAAGCCAACCCCTACAATTATTATTATTTATTTCACCTAATTAATGATTCCAAAAGACAAACGCAGCAAAATACGGAGTTCAAGGCTGTTACACATATTAACTGTCTACCACATGTTTATTTTATGGAACTCTGCCACTACGCTTTCAGGCACTCAAAATTTAGTTCAGCCCACCAAGTTTAAGTGTAAGGCTAAAAAAGTTTATATTCTTACTCCTAATGCAGCATTTTGGTTTTCCTACTGATATCGCCTGCAGATATAATTGCAAGCTTGAAAGATATGTAGTCTATTTTAAATTATGTGTATCATGGTTTATGCAGAATTTTGAACGATGCAGTTTCAACCTAAAATTAGTTGACATATTTTCCTCCAGTTGGCAGTAGTGAGTTATATAAACGTGATACTGGTTCTTGCATGAAGTTGGTGGCACCACCTTCCAGTCGCGATCTGAACTGCTATGAAACGAGGAGCTCAATCTGATCGTTACTTCAATCAGATCGGAGCGTGGAATATTCTGTCAGTGGCAAGTTAATTAGTGCGGAAGTGTTGGCATGTTGGCACTGTATTTGAAAGAATTGCCTTCGTTTAAGTGTAAAAAATAAAATTTCGCATTGTCAACATTGTTGCTGAGTAATTAGCATTATAGCAATAATCTTTGTTAATAAAGTGCTAGTTGCAAGTAGGCTAGTAACGAATGAGAGTACCGGTACACAAAAATGTTTATAAATTAATTTGTACAATAACAATCACAGATACAAAAAAACAGTACAAAGTTATTATGTCACCCTTTACAAGTTATATTTACAGTAGCCTAGTCCTACTACAGTATGTCACAAAACAGCAGCTTTCGCTGGATTTCAGAGAAGAATCTACTGTAGATAAAGACAAAACCTGAACCTTTTGAATTGCACAAAAAACTGTATGGATTTTATTTGGGGGGACTTGGGGAAGTTAGATAAATAAACTCGTCTGGCACCCTTGGAGAAGCTACATTCATAAAGCATCTGGTGAAGTGTTGATGGGTCCCTCATTGAGCATAGTGAGCAATAATCGTCATCATTAAACTTGATATAACTAGAGTATACTCGGATTATTTCGGATTGATTCATGAGATTTATTAGTAATCTAATGATTTGTAATGGTAAATTGTAACATAAGTAAGTGGCTTGTAATGGCCCGTTGTAATAGTCATTATACAGTATAATTGGTATTTAGTGGATTTTTCAAATGTCTCCCTATCCATTTGTAGTGAAAAGTCAACTGAGGGGTTGTGCGCATGAATGGACTAACTGCCAAAATCGTCGATTTTGAGGGAACAGCAGTTTCAAATGTAGAAAATAATGTTACATTTTTTGCACTACCGGTAGTTTTCAATATGATAACTCGACTCCTTCCTGTCTAAATTGTGATTAGCACCACTACTAAAATATGAATTAGTCTGCTTGGCTCCATTAGATGCGGATCAGCCAACCAGTTCTTTCCCTCGAATCTGGTATTGTGGAAGAGCTTTATAATGCTGGAAGTTCAAGAATGCTTACTATTATTATGAATGTGTCTTTAGAAAGGTTAATGCTTGGCGCGAAAGATTCTTGGGGGGGGGGGGGGGGNGGGTTGTGCGGAAACTTTGAGTAGTAGCTTTAAGAGTTGTTTCGCAATATTTATGAACAAGTGTCTTCTACCTGTTTCTAATCTCATAAAATAACCTGCAGTATTTCCAGGAAGTGAGAATAACTGTCTGATTAAATACTTTTGAACTCTTTCCATGTCCAGTAGATATTCTAAGGACCATATTGGCGCTGCATGTAGTAGGACTGCTGTGAGGATTTGGGAATTTAAAAAATTAATGCATCACCAAAATTTCGATTTTTAATTTAAAGGTTTTCTTCTTTTTTCTTTTATACAACCGCCGGGCCTAAATCATAGCTTAATTCTTGCTTTAAAAAAAGTTAGCCTATTATCATAGTCTACCTCGGTATACTCTATGTGATAGCGAGGCAATAGCGCTCCACACTCAAGCTTACTAATCATAAAGCGAATCCATGATACAGTGATCTCAATATTCATCTTAGGTGAAACATGCTTTGGTACGTACCATATCTACTTGTAATCGATGAAATGGCATCAAAGGACGACTTTTTTTGAAGCTGCGCTTTTCTGATAACACTATATGCAAAAGAAAAAGATTTGTCCATGGAAATTCATCGTCATATTCGTGTTCCTTAGGTCACAAGTAACTCATAATGGACATTCATTTTGCATTTGATTTGTTTTTGACCTCGGGGCAGGCAAAAAAAAAATCCTCAAACACAGCAGTTTTTCCCCAGTCAAGTGGGCCTAAATGTTGCTAGACCATCTCGGATTTTTCTGAGAATAATCACAGCTGTACACACCTAAGATGCCGTAACACTGTATGTCAAGTTTCAGCCAAATTACGAAATACCGTGGGAAGGGGAAAAATTGCGAAATTTTAAAAATTGGTCATTTTTTGGATAATTTTATTTCGGTTATTGGAAGTGGTCAAAACCCAATCAACATATATGAAAGGGAAACGCGAGTAGAATGCGCCTATGGAATCTGTTATTCTGGAAAATTCTCTCAGAAAAACATGTATGGCATTCCATCGGTCACATGCTCAGTAGCATGTCCAAGTGTTTAGACCCCACCAATTATAGTGCTGTATATGCGTAGGAGCAGCCATATTTGGTAACAGGAGTTGTGACCCATACAAGATTCAATATGTTCAGTTTCAATCCTGGGTCATGCATGGCTCGCGAGAAAATAATATATATGTTTGCCGAATTACCATTAATTTTAATGGAGCTGAATTCTTGGGCATGTGACTGATGAAATGCCACACATGTTTTTTCGCGTGCATTTTCGAGATAAACTAATTCCGTATCCGCATTCTACTCGCGTTTCTCTTTCATTTGATATATATTGATTAGGTTTTGCCCACTTCCAATAACCGAAAAGAATTATCCAAAAAATGCAAAATTTGTCAAATTTCGCAATTTATTCCCTCCCCACAGTATTTCGCAATTTGGCTGAAACTTGATACGCAGTGTTACGGCATAGGTGCTTACAGCTGTGATTATTTTCAGAAAAATCCGAGGTGGTCTAGCAACATTTAGTCGCGCTTGATTGAGGAAAATCTGCTATATTTGAGGATTTGGGTTTTTTGACTCCCCCGAGGTCAAAAGCAAATCAAAGACCAAATGAATGCCCATTATGAGTTACTTGTGACCTAAGGAACATGAATATGACGACGAATTTCCATGGACAAATATCGTGTTGAATAGTGTAATTTATTTATGGATTGACAATCTCGACACAGTTAAAAAATTGCTCCCGGAATTATGCTGATTTGTCGAACTCATCCCCTACTGTACGTAGTTTCTCCTAGATGGAACTGCTACTCAGATTTTCCAAACCAGGTTCTGACAACTGGTCATAGATGTCTGAAGGAGCTAAAACTCAGAAATCGCAATCGTGATTATTTTCTCATTGATTAGGATGTACCAAGGAGTTGGTTCCGTGTGCATATTAATTTAATAGTGCTGGAAATACAGATCTAATTGGCCTACACCTGGTGGATTTTAAGCTGACGAAGTAACACTTGCACTGTATTAATAAATTTTAAAATGACCCAGGTAGATAATAATTATATAAACCATCACCTCCCCTGTTTCCAACATTTTATATTTTGGGAAGTTAATTTTTATTCATGTGAGTAGTTAACTTGGTTTAACTCATATTGAGTTAGTTCAACAGTTGGATGAGTTATGCAGGGCGTCGTAGGCCATCTCATGGCATGACACTTGCGCATCTCGACCAGCATTTGCTTCTGGGCCGCATTCAGATAAAGCGCGGCGGGCAGTAGGGTTAACCGTACAGTGATGGCCCACTACACCGCATACCGGGTGGTGGTGATTTTCCTACATGTCACTGATTTAACACTTGCTGAAAAGGTCATAATCATTCTTTTTCTGGTGTATTTCGCAACAAGGAGGCGACATGGCAGAAGAAAATTACGGGTTTTTTGGCTCCTGCCTAAGGTTATGTGTGACTCAAATTTGCATGTTTGTGGATAGTTTTATTAATCAGTATGCAGTAGTGTGCATTATAAGCATATGAAAGCAGAAAACTCGGTACCTGTATTCGTTGCAAAATTAGGATATAACAGAACTCGGTTATAAAATACTGTTTTCCGCGGTCTCTTGAAGCCTGCTATATCCGGATTCAATTGGTAATAGCCAATTACGTTAGCTTAAGTTATTGGTGACTGGGTTACAGCTGGAATATTTTAAATATATTACACTTGTGGGATAAACCCGTCGATAATTGGCCGGATTGTTATGGTCAACTGTGCAATGGAATGCATGTTCGGTTTTTGGATGTTACATTAATTGACACCTTACGCATGGTGCTAAAATCCAGTGACACAGGTCATGGCCATCCATATTCTCAAAATATTGATTATGACATTTTTGCCGCGTGGTGGACACATGAAAATCGTGGGTACATAATATATTGCAGTATTGGACCTTGAAGCCAGCAGGATATTCAAAGCTAACGTTGCATTGTCCTTAATTATTGAGCATTTAATACGAATATATTGGGTTGGTGAGGGAGGCGTGGTAGTATAGTGGTTACGCCACTGGCTAGCCAAGCGGGAGGCCGGGGTTCACATCTCGTCCCCGTCACCTCTGCTTGGCCGGGTCTTTTTCCGTTTTTCACCCGACACGCCGGGGGCTGAGAGAGTCGTGAGTGACTATAAACCGTGGATGCCCCCCCCCCTTGGGAACCTTTCCCCTCCCCCCAAAACAAGCCGCAATGGCTCGAGCACGGGGTAACAACAACAACAACAACAACAACAACAACAACAACAACAACAACAACAACAACAACAACAACAACAATAATAATAATAATAATAATAATAATAATAATAATAATATATTGGGTTGACCGGAACATCAGTGGTGTGGGGATCAGTATGTTTAGGCTTGTCTATATCAAGCTGACATATCTTTGTTTCGGCTTTATTCATATCTGAATGATAATTAGGCGTTTATTTGATATTAGGCTACTTACAAGTGGATAAAATCCACGTGAATGCGTACAAAATCCAACGAAAAGCCCACAACTTCTGATAATTTTTCCAATAGGAGGATCGAATTCTGGACTTCAGCGGCTGTTGATTTAAACCACTCCGATTGATTGATTTGTCTCTTTGTGACAATGAGTGACTCTTAACAAAACCAAAATTCTCCAAACTCAATCTAATATCCAGAGTGTAAGTTACCGCAGAAATAATCGAGGCTTAATAAGCCCGATGGCGTCACTATCTAACTGTAACTGTCGATAATAATTATTATATTCCACCTTAATAAATATGTGTGTCCCAGGAACCATGCCCCTCTGACTGGTGCTTTTGTATAGGTCTTTCTGCTTGGTGTGTGTCTCGTCAGCATCTGGGTTCCTCCTTCTCAGATCTTGGGTGGAGATGAGACTGACGCCTTGGTTCCTTCTCTCCATTTATGCCAGTCTCAGAAAAGCATACTGTGGGTCCAGTGGCACAGACGGGTTTTCCCTGGCTGGAGGCAGAAGGAAGAGGTGGTGGGGGTTTGACTGCTCGGGGAGAGAAATGCATTACATACAAATCCCTCTCTACACTAGCTCTGCCCACCTGCTGGAATCGACTGCATTAACAAAACCCCTATCTCTGCAGCCACGACGCAGGTTTTAAATTCACTGGCTGGCCATATTCATATTTTGAGGAGTGAAAACAATATGAAAGAAATTTCAGCCAAGTGGCCAAGTGGAAAAGCTGTGTCAGAATATACAGGGTGTCAATCGACAAACTTGTAGAGGTAATAGAGGGAACCGAGACAAACATATTTCATATAGGAACTTGCACATTTTTCACCGTAACATTATTTTAGTATAGTACGTGTACCAAAATTTTTGACAATGATCAAAATTTTTGAACGAACCGTGCAAAAACCAGATAAGTCCACTTTTGTTACTTTCTAGAAAACAAAGAAAAACTGAATTACCGGCTAATATAAAAAATATTTCCAATTATATTTTTTGTTCAATAGGGGGATAGGGTATAGCATATACAGTGATGGGTGTAGGGTTGGCCATCACTGCATACAGTGATGGCCCACCATTCAGTGATGGCCAACTGCGCCTTGGTTCTTTAAGAAATAGGCGGCGTAAATGCCATAACATGAAGAAATGATCATGGTGTGACACATGTGGTCCCTGGCATGAACTAGGTCGGACATCAAACCACTGCGGACATTGAAAGAGCAGTAATGGCATCTGACAAGGAGACCTACTGGTCATTTTGGAATGCAGCTGGGAAATGTCAACTTTTCTTAAGAATTTTCTTGCATTTTAAGTGTGTTTTTGGCCTCATAAATATCCCGAAAGCAATGCGAGGTATATGAATTTATTGGTCTAGAAGTGCTTTATTGAAGCATGGTATTGAAACCAGTCCCTTTGTTCAGGAGTATGAATTCATTAGGATGGCCATGACTGTCCAGCATCTAATGACGTTTCATAGTGATGGCCATGCCATGGACATTACTGTGTTAGGCTTAAAAAATTGAATGCCACATATGTTGGCCTAAGTATCATGATCACGTGAGTTATTCTTGGAGAGAAATGACAGCAATGATTTAGGAGGAAATACGCAGCAATAGCAAATCCATAGGCTTATCTTATTGTGTGTAACGGCCTAAGCCTATTCTTGTATGAGACGAATACTTACAAAATAAATAAATACGGTAATAAGCAGCTTATTGACAAAATTGTTGACGACTAAGAGCAATACAATTTATTGAAACACCATGTATGCTGAGTGCTCCAAACAAATTTATTGACCATAGCCTGAGCATATTCAATAGCTAGATTGGTTTCGGTTAGGTTTATTGGAGATCCAATGCAACTGCAGGCTGTCTGGCATATTGGTTTTATGTTTACAGTATTGGATCAAAGGCTTAATTGTGAATGTTTCTTCGTTCCATGCAGACTACTCTCGCCCCAAAAAAGGTACCCACTAGAGCATTTATGGTTGTTTACTGCTAAATTTGATTGGTTTATTTTCATTCTCCTTGCACTTGTAATAACATCATTTTACCTGAAAATATTTCCCGACTAACTCAGTTTTTAAGTAGTTTTTTGTCAGTGTCAACAAATCAATCAATCGCGAAACATCTTAATACAGTATATAATTGCGTTAATATTGTGTGGAGAGGAAAACTTCCCTCAAAAACTCTTGATGACTACCAGAAATAAGAGGGTCATCGAAAAAGAATGTCCCATTTTTGAAACCATATAACTCGAAAACTTCTAGACATATCTGAATGATTTAAGTTTTGAAATGCTACGAAAGGTCCGATGTTTTTGTCTCACCTTAGTTTGTTTCTATTATTACCATCTCTGCTTCAAGTTCATAAATGCTACGCCATTGTAAAGGGCTTAAACAGAAGTGTCGAAAGCGGGATTGGGGAAAATATAGCCCTAATACTGTAGGAAGAATATTGTGGGGATCAAACCAAAGTTCTGGAATTTTTCTATAAAACAGGCACCATCATATCGGATTCATATTGGGGTTTTAGGCAACTTCAATGTCTGAGGGAACGGGTAAAAACAATTTATTGTAGAGGTTACTAAAAATGCAGGATTTTAAAAAAATTGTACCCCGTTCTCGGACCTTGGGCCCTTTTTAGGGGAGTGGGATACCACCATGTGTTGGAACCATATACTGGATATGTTTAGTTGTTCCAAGGGTAAGTAGGAGGGGATGTGCAAAGTGCAAGTGCAATGTCGCATATTGGTCATTTTGTGAACTCCCCGGGTGGATTAGTCGAGCGGAAATTTCCACCCGAGACGAAGCCAGAGATGGCCCAACCCTGCACGAGATGAAGGGGGGAACCCCGGGCTGGGATCGAACCCGGGACCTTAACATCCGTGGGCGCGTGCGTTACCGCAGTACCACTCCGCCTCCCTAAATTATTCTTTTGTACCGTCGAATGGGGTCAATAGGGACGCGTGGTGAATGGGGACAGATACTTCCTGTTTTTATATTTAATTTTTTACAATTTTATGAGTAGAGATAGGGTAGCTTTTTTAAAGACACAAAAACACTAATGAGTTTTGGTCTCACCTTAGTTTGTTTCGATGTGAGCTTTAATTGTCACTAGGCAGATTTAAATAGGCGGTATTCGGTGTCGTGCCAAACCCGCTCAGTCATATCTGGAGTTACCGTGCGATCCTATCCCGTAGGTGCTGGAGATGACGCGTCTTTACACGACACAAATTGTTTTTGATGATTCACACAAAAAGTCGCCTCATCCATGAAACAAACCTTGTAACGGTACTTTGGGAGTCAGGGGGAATAAAGTACAAGGGTGGGCTAATAACTAGTATGTTACAATATAATACATAAATACAGTGAGAAGGAGTAGGAAGGAAGGAAGGACCTGATCAGGGCAAAGGATAGTGAGAAAGAGGGGTGAGCTCACCAGTGACCAGTCCACCTCCTATTTATGGTGTCCCTCTCTCTGGGAGTCAATGTAGGGGTAGATGGCTTGGGGGAGGATTGGAAAAGGGCTGAAAGAAGGACGCGGGGTCAAGACCCGATATGGAGGAGAGGAGAGGGTGAGCTGGACATGAAGCGACTACTTAGCAGGAGGGGGAAGGTAGGTCGTGAGGAAGGACCGGTATAACCTGCCGTAGGGAAGTTTCATTTGTTCAGCCATGAGAAGTTTCCCAATGCCTAGCCCCCCCTCACCCCCAGGATCCCAGATCTTGTCCCCGATTGACTTTATCGTGGAAATACATGCACGGTGAAAAAATTAGGCATCTCCAGCACCTACTGGAAAAGAATGCAACGGGTTAGGCAAGACACCGATTACCGTATTTAAGTTTTCCGAGCGACAATATTGGAGCTCATATTGACCAAAACTTTAGACATTTCGTAACATTTCAACACTTGAATCATTAAGATATGTCTAAAAGTTTTTGAGTTGTATGGTTTTTAATATGGGACATTCTTTTTCAATGATCATGTAATAATTATTTTAGACAATAGGTTATACAGGTATACACCTCGTGCATGATCATTTTTCATCGCCATTAGCTGTCAAATATTTAACTTTAGTAGTGATAGTAAAATGGTGAAACTCTTTAATGGCTATAAAGCGCCGTTCTGCTATAGCTGCAAATAAACATACCGTAAGATATACGAAATAAAACCGTAACTTTAATGTCCGAGGGATACGGTCAAAGGTTTCTTGATCGGCTCAGTTAAGCTACCTCAGCCGACTATAATATGCCAGCCAATTTAACATAAAGCGAGATATGGCGGAGAGTATTGGAGGTGTAGAGAAAACCTCTAGCCAAAATCGATCAAAGGCTATTTGCTATGTCGTTGGGTGCCATAACGCCAACCAAAATAGCCCCCCCCCCCTTTCTCCCCAGAAACACACTTATACAAGTTTCCTGGAATGCTTTGGGAACAGTAGAAAAGCAACAAGTGGTTAAATGACATAGGTAAATATAAAGAAGTACGTAGATTTTGACAGTGAAAAGGCACGAGATTATTTTATGAAAGGCTGCTATCACAGATATGAGTCACATTATTATGTACTAACTTGTAAGCCAAAGTTGCCATACGGTACCAAACTTTCCTTTACTCTCATTACAAAGGGACATTCGCTGTCAAGTTTTTGGTGGCCACATGCCCAAATGAATTTATACCTTTGTCACATAACTACGGAGGAAAGGCTAGTCATTCTCAAATTATGTTGGAGAGTATAGTTTCATCCAATTGCTTGAGCCTGGTGATGTCCTTATGGCTGAGAAGGACTTTCCACATCTCTAAGCAGAAGTTGGAGGTGTAGGTGATACTATATGGTGATGCTTCCATTTGCTGTGCCATGGGAGCCACAGTTCTAGGAGGCTCACATTAATTAAACTTACCTAATTGCCTCAATGCAAGTGATGTAGAAAGGGCTATTTTTGTAGAAAGTAATTTCGGGTGCTGGCAAAAGTTGATGTTGGCAGTTACCCTGGAATTGACAAAATTGTACGAGTGTTCTGTGCACCGACAAATAACATGGGACCCTTCACACAATGAAAACCAGGAAAATATGTTAATTTCTGTAACTTTAATTTACATGAGTACACAATACGGAGACAAATACATACTCTTGTTACTTTAAAAAAATCTTGTTTATTGTTGGGATGCACAGTCATGACATCACTTAACCCTTAACTACTCAGGTAGTAGGTGGCTACAAAAGTAGAGCTCATAACAAAGGTGTTTCACCTTTGTTATGAGCTCTACTTTTGTGCTTTAAATAAAGTCATGTTGCTGACAATTTATTCCCTGCATGGTGTTTAATATTTTAAGTCAACTTGTAAGCCAGTATTTGGACATTAGAGATATACATTATACAGGGTCATCAAAAAATAGTGCTCGTATTTTAAAACCCTATAACTCGAAGACTTGTAGACATAAATATATCTTAGTCATGTAAGTTCTGAAATGCTAAGAAGGGTCTCAGGTTTTGGTCTCACTTTAGTTTGTTTCGATATGAGCTTTATTTGTCGCTCGGCAGATTTTAAAAGACGGTATTCGGTCTCTTGCCAAACCCGCTTAATCATATCTGGAGTTACCGTTGAAATCCTATCCAGTAGGTGCTGGATATGATGGGTCTCTACACCACCCACATTGTTCTTGATGATGCACATAAAAAGTCGCCTCATCCATGAAATAAACCTTCCGTAGGAACGTTTCATTTGTGTAGCCTCCCAGTGTGCCAAGTCTTGAATGAGAAGTTTCTCAATGCCTAGCCCCAACAGGAGCCCAGATCTTACCCCGATTGACTTTCTTGTGGTGACACATGCATGATGAAAAGATTCGGCATCTCCAGCACCTACGGGAAAAGATTCCAAAGGTAACCACAGATATGATTGAGCGGGTTAGGCACGACATCGATTGCAGTATTTATATTTTTAGAGCGACAGACAGAGCTCATATCGAAACAAACTATGGTAAGACGAAAACTTTAGACGTTTCTTAGCATTTCAAAACTTAAATCATTTAGATGTGTCTACGATTTTTCAAGTTATAGGGTTTTAAAATACGCGCATTCTTTTTCGATGACCCTGTATGTATCAACAATGCAATTAAAAAGTTTATATGTCATGGCCTAATAATATTAAACGATAAAGTGACATCGAGTTTTTTTCCGATTTGCACTCTTTAACGGTGACTTTTGTCATACTGCAGTATTTTAAGGGAGGTAGCTCCTAAGTAAGACCGAATATGCCCTCTCAACAATGAATATTTTTCCAATATCTTCTTGTTGCGCTTGCCCTAACTCAAATTCCACTGCAGGTAGAGCTTCGAAATTTTGAACCCCTTCATGTAGTGACTTCCTATACCATTAATTTACACTTTTACCGAATTTCTCTTGAGTAGGCCCTACTCCTCAAAAAATTAAAACCCACTAAAAATACGTTTTATTTAAGGTAAGTGTCCCAGAAGTGGACAGGTTAAGGAAAAATTCACGTCGGACACCCTTTCCATGGGAATTAGTTTCAGAAATCCGCGAAAAAAATATATCGTTCGAACGCGCAAGAAATTTCTCAGATGAAAATTGCCAATCTCGACTAATTTCGAGGCGTTGAACACGAAAATGACAATAAAATTTGTCTATTGGCTCTAGTTTAGGAGACACAGAGAAAAGGAAACATCGCGAATTTCTATGTGAAGTTCAAGTTCAAAATGTGTTTTTCCGGTTCTTTATCTGCTACAAAAAAGCATCTTTCCAGAAAAACCTTGTTGCTCAATAATTCATGAGATACGGTGGTAAAAAAGTGGTCAAAAGGTCAAAAATTGATCCATTTTGCAAGGATCTGATGAAGTTGGATTTCATGAGTGATATCGCATATCGGCGAGGTTTTTGGTGGATAAAGGTTTCTTTGCATGAGGAAAACAATGGTAAAGCTGTCAATTATGAATTATGAAATATAAATGCACTTTTCAGGGAAGAGGAAGGGGGAAAGCATCAAAAATTAGTAAAAGACAGTATTTTCTAGTGAATGAAAGCAAATAGTGTTTTGAGACGTTCACCCAGACACCCAAGGTAGTGAATTTTTTATTATTCGTTAGCGGAACCTTCAAATCATTAAGAAATGACTACTTTATTCGGCAACGTCGCGTCGGCAGTATAAGCGGACCTTTACTGGTAGCCTACACACCACATGTATATATAGGCGTATTACTCCATTATGTAAGAAACTATTGCGGATTTCTTAGGAATCATAGCCAATTTTGGATTTTTATTGTCATATTCGTGATCAGCACATTGAAATATTTAATAAATATCTACTTTATTCTCAGAAATTTCACATTTGTCAGAATGTGTTGCCCAGTGATACTGGCTCTTTCCTCCAGTGCATATTCGTGCCACATTAAACATATTAATTCTGCATGAAATATTTTTATATGCAAGTGTGCAAAAATGCTCCAGTTGTGAACAGCCAAAACGATGACTGTTCCAGTTGTGGACGCCACCCATGTCCCAGTTGTGGACAGCCTCCATACACCGTATTTACTGAGATTGTGTCAATATCATCAGGGATGCGTAAGTTTTACACCATGTCTGTTTAGCATCACTTAATAGAATGATTAATTTTATTCTGAATAATCATCCGAATGTCCGAATCCGAAAAAAGGGATGTGACGTTGCCAGATTGCACTTGTTTTTTTGTTGTTGTTTTTTAGCTTCTCAGTCTCGGCAGGTCTCGAGCGTGGACTGTCAAGGGGCGTGGCGGAGACTTAAATAACATTATTTAAGTCTCCTCCACGCCGTCCACCTTTGAGACCACGTCCACTACTGGTACACCTACCTTATTTGCTCACTATTCAGAATGTGTTCGGAATTCTGTTTCTTCGTCAAAGGGTCGAATGTGTAATATGACAGTGTGGACAGTGTGGTGTCCCACGAGTGCACGTCGGAGACACCACTAAATAATCATACACAGGACAGCTTTTAATAAGGACTATATTCTACAAAAGAGTACTTAGACGGTCACAATACATCTCTCATCCCAAACAATCTCAACACACTATGTACACATTGCTCCCGTAGAAACTTTAACCATATAGGACAACAATCCACCTGACAACAAACTCAATCACTACAGTAATGTTATTGCATCTCCCCACTTTCCCATTATAACACCCCATTTGAAGGGATCTGAGGCAATCAGTATTACAAAATCATCAATTCAATTACGGCAGTAATAGTGACTGTGGAATTGAGTGCTACATCCACTTCTAGAAGAAGACGTATAATTTTGACAAAATAATAAAAAACCATTGGCGTTCCAATGGCTTAACTTCAAAATAAGTTCCAAATTATTCGTGACATACAACTCACGCTATAAGTATTGTGAAGTGTAAAAAGCAGAAAACATTGTCAAACTTTTTTATGTAACATTACTGTATATTTAGAACACAAGAATTAAAATTAATGCAAGCGTGTTAAAGAGTAATGTCCATAAATTCCATTCCCGTACAAAAACTATCACATTTGAATTCCTGGTGCAAATGACTCTGCTGCAACACTCCCCACCCCTCCCTCTCACCCCCCACCTCCCCACAACTTCTCTCCCCAAGATCCATTTTTATTGAAATGGCCCCCGTCGGATTTAAGTCACTTCCTACATAGACCATTAAACTGTTTTGATGTAAATTTTATGGCGCGTTTCATATTCACTCGGGATTGTCATAAAAAATGTGCGGCCTGTTAGAAGAAAAAAAATGACGAGAGTGTTATTCCGTGCACCCTCATGCAAAATGAAAGGACAAAGAGAATGGCGTGGAAAATATTGCCGTTGCAGGACTTTTCGCCGACTTTTTAGGTGATGTTCAACTACTACAACTGTATATATTTTAGGCCTGAAAGTAATAATGACGCTGAATAAACTGGCGGAATTACAGACGATGTTCATTATTGTTATAATGGGCCCTGCTTTCATTGTAATTGCCGATTTGGTTACAATTACACACAATACTCTATTCTTCTTTTTGCCTTTTTACCACGATGCCAATTAGGCGCAAGCATTCTTAAAGCCATTCAAATATTTGCATTTGTCGAGTTACACTCCAGAGCAGTACGGTTCATTATTAGGTTTATTATAACAAGTCATTCACCTTCTGCAACGCCAACCTGATTTTGGGGCAATATTGCCCTGAAAGGTTATGGAGCTACTAGGTTCTAGGTATAGTACGGAATTAAATTACTTTTACTGAAAATAAATATGTCCATGTGGTGGACACTAACGCAATTTGGCCACCATGGCGATATGCGCTAAATAAAATTAAAAGTAGGTAATATGATTGGATCACAGTGTAATGCATTAGGCCCCATAGGGTCAGAAACCTTGCGCATCGTTCAATAACATGTGTGGAATAAAAATTGGCATGGGTTCACCATACAGGTCCATCACTTCACCGCGATAATTAAAGATGATATGATGATTAGAAGGTTTCAGAATAATATTAGTACTCGCTTACATCGTCCTGATAATATCTGCCAGTGTTGAATTTTTATAGTTTTTACTGCACAACTACATACCCAGTCCATAATATAATTTGTATACGAAAAATGAAAGTCTTATCAAGAACTTTGCTCATTGAGAAATCTTTACCTATATACGGTAAGCTTTAAAAAAATACAATATACATATAGCCAAACTGTCCGGTAGAGGTTATATTGGATCATTAAAAGCAGCTTGTAATATGTAGGCTATGTTCTCACTACCTTAAACACACCAGTTGTTAAATAGAGTATCCTACCTTACTTGCAACCAAAACCGTCCAATAAGCACTTGAAATTTAATTGTGTAGTAAATTGCATCTGAAATGTGATCCTGGATGGCATTCAAGCATGATACCCAAAAATCGTGCCCCACCAAAACACGCAATATGGCCAACCAAATCCGGAACTGAAGCTCTCCTAGCTCTTTCTGGTTAGCTCCTCCCAGCACTACCCCAACCCTCTCTCCAAGCCCTATTATTATCAGGGACAGGGCGCAGCTAGTATCTGGCAGAAAATAATGACATGCAAAAGAGATAACGCGTGGCCGGCTTATTGCTTTTCATAATCAAGTTTGTAGCCGGGAAACATGGGGCTCCGCTCCGGATAATAATAACCAGGGAGGAATATTCGGACCCCAAATGATGCCCTCTCTCCAACCCACTCATCCCCTCCTTTTACCCCTACTCCACCTCCTTTCTTATGTACGGTACTCGAGCAGAAAATCGCTCTATTTCATTACAGTTCAGATTTGTATGGCTCTAGCTAATACATGCTTTGGATCACATATGACGTTATGATTTGGTGAGATTTGACCTCCCTAGATCATCACTCCTGACGCCGAGAGGGCGCCTCAGGGTCGTGGTACACAATAATACACGGGTTGCTAACAACCTGTTTATTAGAACCGACCTCTACAGAGGCTGCTTCAGTAGCTTCACGACTAACTACAAACTTACCAGCCTTCCTCCAGGTCCCCACCTGGTAACCCCCCCCCCCCATCCTTTGGCCAAATTGCCCACAACTAACCCCATCTACTGGATGCGGTATAATTTTCAGTGGGAATGTGGAATAGAAACCAGTGTATTCTTATGCGCTGTATATTTTTAAATTTCCACGTTGTACAGTTTAATATCCGGTCTTAATAATTTCAGTCTTGACATTACTCTCCTCTGCAGCAGCGTTGGCTTCTGCTACCCTGATGACTTCCAGAGCTTTCAGGATGGCCTCGGGCGTTGGGGGTGGGGTAGGCAGATGGTCACCTTGCACACGAAAGCCGTTTTCGTCGGCGGTGTAGGTCAGGGCGAAGGTTTTGCCCTCAGGACTGGTCCAGGCCACCTGTCCAGTCTTGACCTGGAGGGACTCTTCGGGACCAACTACAGTCAGGCTTCCGGATTCAACCTGGCGGATACCATTGGCCGATTCAAACCTGTCAAGGTAATGTTAATTAATAATATAATTATTTTGGAATGGGAGCATAAAAGGGAGAACGACTTACACCCGATATTCCTTTATAAAATTTGTAATCAAATAGGAAATATGCACGAAGTGCTTGACAAACCTGTCATGGTGTAAATATCAATACAGTAATATATTTATAATTATTATCCTTGCCAGTAATGATGCAGAGAGTAGTTAAAAGTAGCACTAATAAAGCTACTTAGACTTACTTGAAGTCATAGTTTCCGACGTTGTCGTTGTTGACCTCTGCCCTGACTATTGGGATAAGCGGCACGTTGGTGACCACTGGAGTAGTGTCGTAGGTGCTGGCCACTTTGACCTCCGGCGTCATCTCATATCGGGACCCATAAGTTCCGCAGTGCACCGCAACTACCAAAGACAGGATGGCAACCTGCAAAAGGATTGTACAAAATATTTACAACTTGAAATCACAGCACTTCTCCCGAATAGCAATTTTTGCACAAAAATTACCCATGTAGTAAAAAACAAGGAAAGATTCTCACCAACTTGTACATGTTGAATGGCAAATAAGCGGATGTAAGCAGGTAGAACTGTTGAGGTGAACTGATGCTCCATGAATAGTGACCATCCCTTTTATATGCCAGTCGCTGACCTTCCAAAAACACCGTTTTAGTCTTATGAGGCTTGCCCAAAAGCGGTGAAAGTGAGCAGACAGGTAAACAACTACGGGGCAAAAATCCGTGGCACCATTTTGACTTTCCTTCCCTCCCCATCCTCCTCAGCACCCACTCCTTTTGTGCATGCACTTAGTCCCTCGAAAAGTGTGGTTTTTGGACGGGGCTATGAAGTCAACGAGGTTTGCAGCCCAGAAATTGAACAAGTCAGCTTTTATGGCACACTTGAAATTTTTCCATTCTTCCATCCGCTCATTGCGTATTCCATTTTGCTGCTGGAAAACGCTGCACAAAGAGACTCATACATGATTTAGTGGCCAGCTTTGCGCCAGATGAGAGGCGCAGCCTGCAAATCTACAGTGAGACATGTTTGGTTGCACTGTGGCTTTTGCCACTGGGAACACACTCAGATGAACTTTGCTTAATGTTCGATCACGAGCCTTTTCCCCATAAACTGCATCCAGTACGAATTGCAAAATGAATAGGTTTTTGCATTATTTTGGTAAATAATTGGTTCATCTACTGTACAGGACGTGGACAAATCGGAAATATTGATTTAGTGGCTTAATTTTGGTTTTATTTTTGCCTTGCAAATATGTTTTACTTGGCGAGATTTACACTAGTTCAAAATAAAACTGGACAGCACATTCAAGTAAAATGAATGTTTTATGTGGCATAATGTGTAGTATGTAGTTACTTGACTCTTATTCGTCTTTGTTGATTGTATGCATTATTTTTTGCATTATTTTTACTGATATAATGATCTTGTGGAAGTACAGCTCGTAAGCTCTGCTTCTTGGTATAAAATAACTCAAGTTTCTAGTATAGTTTAGACAGGTGCTTAGCACAAAATATTGAAATAACGAGGCGTAAAATAGATTTTCGAAGGTAGGCCTTGCTCACTGATTAATAACACTAGGGAACAAAATTGAACTTCTTTTTTGGCCCATGTAAATGAATGTACGATTCCTATTCTGTTTTTTGCGCTGATTTCAAATTTGTTAACGAATTTTTTTACGTTACCCCGTGATAGGGCCATGTGACCTTATAGGGAGTGGAATACCACCATTTTTCCTGGAATTTTCTGAATTTTTCTTTTAACTCCGGTGCAAGGATGAAAAGAACATGTGGTAAGGATTGGGAATTTTGGGGAGGGGACACAGGTGCAAGTGCAATGTCGGAAATGGGTCATGTGCTGTCCCCCAGAAGGCTAGGTTGCCAAGACGCCTTCTTAGGCGCGGGCTTCTTGTTTTCTGTATATATTTTCGACTTCATTCTCCGGTGAAAGAAAACAGGGACATTGGGAAAGGATTATTATTAGGGATTTTTGGGGAGGGAACATGGGTGCAAGTGCAATGTCGGTAAAGGAGTCATGTGCTGTTCCCCAGGAGGTTAGGTTGCCAGACACCTCCTTGGTGCAGGTCAGAGACCCTCCTGACGCAGGTGAAAGGAAAGTTCCCCAGGCGGGGATCGAACTTGGGACCTTTCACTCAGCAAGCCGAGACGTTACCATCTCGGCCTGTTGACCATAATTATATTAGTCGTACTGAGCAATGTGCAGTGTATTTTCCGCAATATAAGGTATGGTTGTTACAAAAAAATTGAGAGGTATGGACACTTTCTGACTTCATATTCGGAATCAGCGCGTGTGAATGCATTAGAAACAACTAAAATTGTTCATGAGCCAAAAACCTTGTTGACTAGTGTAATTTCAGTTATATTAATGATTTCCGACGCTATTTGAAAGGTAGAGCACTCATGTCAGTTAAATATAATGATGAAATAATAATATTGGAAATGACCTTTTCCTTCCCTGAGTAACCCTATAACGGATTTTATTCTGCGTTTGGTTTGTCACTGTTTCTGACTGCCTATTAATGTTATTTCTGGCATTTTGTCAGCGAGTACAACATCATCAACGCAAATTAAAGTGACATTTTGATCCACAATCTTATTCACCAAAACATGTCCATATACCTACAATATTTTATACACCTGCTGGCTAGTGTGAGTTCATTATTTTTGATCTACATGGCTGTGTAGGGAACATAGACTATACAGGGTGTATCTGAACTCAGTGCCCCGACGTATATGACTGCCTTCCTAGCCACCAGAGGATCGATTTAAGTATATAGGAGTCATTACCGCCGCATTACGGAGATAATTGGCCGCAAACTTGAGTACAAAATATCCTGTCGGTTAGGCCACCCATCGAACCCTCCCCCAGTCAGAAGGCTCTGGAAGGTCTGGGGGCCGGACTTTGGTGGTTTGTTGCCCACAGATGGTAAGGTCTCTTTGGCTAGTTACACCAGAAAATTCTATTTAAAAGTCAGAAGGAGCGATTAGGCAAAAATCGCTAAAGAGTGTATCTCAGTAATGAGGCTGCCCAGACATATGATTCCTATACTTAAATCGATCCTCTGGTGGCTAGGAAGGCAGTCATATACGTCGGGGCACTGAGTTCAGATACACCCTGTATATATACACTACTCTCTAAAAAAATAAGAGTTAAATTAACTCTTTTAAACCTTGAAAGTGGTCATTACCAAAAATGAGTTATAATAACTCTTTGCTGGAGTTAAAACAACTCTTTTAGTTCATTTCATCCTCCGAAAGAGTGAATTAATAACTCTTTTCGGAGGATGAAATGAACTAAAAGAGTTATTTTAACTCCAGCAAAGAGTTATTATAACTCATTTTTGGTAATGACCACTTTCAAGGTTTAAAAGAGTTAATTTAACTCTTATTGAGTTTTTTTTAACTCTACTTTTTTTAGAGAGTACCTGTCAAATAATTTAGGCCAAAGGCATCCTGACGCTATGTAACCATCAGCATTTGTGTTTCTTTCCAATGGATTTTAGCTTGGGCGACTCGTGAGTTGCATAACGACAGAATAGCCTAAGTTACGTCTGGTCAATTTTTTTCACATACAGTACTATGCATTGCCATGGAATGCAAATTGCGAAATAATGAGCATAATCTCTCTCGAATTCGAAGGCAATCTCTTAAATGTTAATGGTGTACATTGTGATACCGGTACCCCAACGAGCCAAATTCGTAATGTGTCAATATAGGGCTTCTTCGTGAATAAACTTCCGTGCAGTTCATTTATACTGTATAGACCTGCTATACGCTGTACCTCAGATTTTCCTGCTTGTCAATGAGGACATGGAAAATGTTAATGCAGGATGCCAGAATCATAAAATAATGTCACTTGGTTGATGTACCGGTCCGCACGAATATTATTTTTGAACGTTTTCTGCTCTTGGAGTGTTGATGCCAGTGACAGCAAGATGCTCTAGACCAACCCTATGACACTCCTCGAATACGGTAGTATAATAACTGTGTCACATCGTTCGCTAAGACGCCATCTTGTGCAAAGTGCAACTCCTGTGGTAGCTGGTAGCGTGTAGTCTGCCGCGATTGGCTGGATCTTTCTTTCCTTCTGCAGACTTACCACTAGAGTGCACCTTGAAAAAGATGGCAGATAGCGAACGATGTAGCGCCGCCAGCGCCAAATTCCCAGCCTGGCGATCACACAGTAATTAACCTACCGTATCCATACAACTAGGTGGGGAAGTGACAGGGGGCTGCTCGAGACATCCTATGAATGTCAAAATGCCCAGCAATTGTACAGTTCTTCCATAACGTTACTTCCATTACTGTTGATTACAAATCTCACAATGCACTGGCGTGAATCGGCTGTGACTTGTCCCAATCCGACAGTCGATTTCAAAAGTTCAATGACAGCCTCTAAGGCCATGGGCAGCCTGCTGCCCTTACTGACGCTACGCAAAGGTTTAGTACCATCGTCAGTATAGCCTGCAGGGTGTTTCTTACGAGTAGGTAAAGCCGCAAGTGGCATATTTTTTTTGGCGCAAACCAAGTCTAAGATGTGTGTGGGGGAGATGTCGAGGGACCTACCTGTAACGAGGTAGACGACCCGAAACATTGACCTACCCCTAGACACAGGCTGCAACACACACGACGCCTCTTTGTAGGTAGATCTCCTGGAAGATGGACCCGAGCGCCCTTCAGTGGTTGCATAGGATATGGTCATGATTATCACGCTCCTATCTTGCTCCCTAGGCAACCCCTGTAAGGTTGGCGTGCCCAGCTGCCGGGAGATCTCCTTACAAAGAGGCGTCGTGTGTGTTGCCGCCTACTGTGTCTAGGGGTAGGCCAATGTTTCGGGTCGTCTACCTCGTTACAGGTTGGTCCCTCGATATTTCTCTCTCCTACATTATTTTATACTTATTTTGGGCCAAGGATTACGCTGCCTGCCGCTTGACCTACCTGCAAGAAACATCCTGTAGGCTATCGTTGGCTATAGTAGTGTAATCCTACAACCGATTTTATAACACTTTCATGAAAAAGTCAAATGGCAAACTGTGTGATATGCATGTTGGGAATGAGTCAAGCACATACTGGAGATATACGTATTTAGAAAACGTTGCATAACTTTTCATTGAAACGCTTGTATGAAAGTTCAATTACGTCATAATAATTTTCCTACCTATTCATACTCGACATTATGGCAAGTATTTCTGAATACGCCAGAGGCTTGGGGTGGGGGGGGGAGCACCGAACGGAAATTAAATATGAAATAGTGAATATGACTTTCCCAGATTGTAATTAGTAGAATGTCTTGCGCCGTTCCTCCGCTCCTAATTAAGGACACGTTTCCAGTTATTTTTCCATTACGACTTCATATTGAAGTCAGCAAACAAAAGCTCAATTCTTGGCTTGGTTCCGACCGAAACTTTCACTATATTCGGGAGAAAGAGGGGTTTTCCGAGTTTGTACCGTATAACTGGATGGTAGAAGGGTGGTTCCAACCCCACCTCCAAATGGTCTAATGGAAAACAACGATTAGTGTCAACGGGACTTAATTACAGTCTGGTAGAAACCGCCCTCCTTCGCTCGGGAGCCATCTTCGTCGTTAATCATTCTTATCTGCGCTGTCCGTACCGAAGCCACTAATACCCTCCGATACTTTTTGGAAGGGAAGTTGGGTAGGAAAAGTGTCCGTACATGACCCGACTACTATCGGAGACAAAAATTTCGAAACTGGGTGGGCGCTGATACCACTAGACGGCACGGTAGACATGGCAACCCTCAGTCCCCTTGGGCAGAATCCCAATCGGCCCAATGAAACCCGAAGAATCCAATTGGCACCCACCGGGTAAATGTGCGTCAATGGGCATACAAAATATTACAGTGGTACAGAGAGTGAGAGGTCTTTTCACGGGGGAAACGTCAGAGTTGAAGTGCAGAAATGATACGAAAGGAAGCTTCATCTGGAGCAGTTGCCTTAGGGAGACCGAGTGCATCCTGAGACGACTCCATGTCTTAATCAACATTTGCCCGCCGGGGAGATGGAAGTAGACCGTGTCTACCTGGCTCCTTAAAGGATGCCTCCCATTTTCGTAATTAAACGTACTCCTTCATTATTCAAACTTGGTGAAGGCAATATAATGTGCAGGTTCGTGGAAAAGAAGTTTGGACATGGTTTATCATATACGTAGCATGAGTGAGTTATAAATATTCAACAAAAACATTTTGATTACAAAATGTTAGAATTAACGTGTATTTAACTTTAAAATGTTACGTGCATTTAGCATAATTTTGATGGGTCAATATTACAATACCACGACACACACACACCCACCCACACAGACTTGCGCTCAATAAGCTACGGGGACGTTGAAAACTCAACTTTTCGAAGTTAGCGTAAACTAGCCTAGCCTAGCCTAGCCTACCCTAACTAACTTAGGCTGAGAGAATGGACTTATATGAAACCCTGCAAATCGAAATTGTGGGGATATAACGGTAACGTTCTGGTGTGCGAAAATGTGGGGACAGCAGTCTCCGACAGTTGTCCCCACAGTTACAGTAAAAACACATACTTCCGGTCCCACTGCTTATTGAAGACAAGAACACATGGTTGTTAAACATAACGTCGCCTTATAAGATAGTATACTTGTGGCGTCTTCCACGTAACTTAATGAAGCAATTCAGCACAAGAGGACCTCTCCGACCAAGATAATTAGTTAACCACTAATCAAGTTGCCGTAAGTGAAACATAATATATTAATGACTTCCTCCACCCATGACAAATTGGGTACGCCATTTTTTGTTTTTAATACGGGTCTTAGATAACATTTGCATCCACAAAGCATAAGTAGCATGACACGTTGGCTACATTTTTTCCTTAAACCTCACCTATTTTCATGACATGCAGCACATAATATTATGTAGTACTGGATATGGCTCTTTATAGGCTAACCCGTTTCTCTTCTGCCAATTTGTCGCAGATAAATGCTTCCATTTTCGAGTGCATGTCATGTTTTAGAAAAATATCCTGAAATGTACCGTAGTGTATGAAATTATTTCTGAAAACGAAATGAATTATTTTGAAATAACTTTTCACTCTCTTTCTGGTGACATTTTTCTTGCATGAGTACATGGAGCGACACCCGTCACTGCGACGAAAATTCTTGCTATTTATTCTAAAATGGATTATGAGAACGTGGATGCCAACAGGCCCAGTGCAATAAGGAACGAACGGACCATGCTACTAGATTTGAATAGGCGGTTTGGGAGTCTTCGTTCGTCACGTTCCCCCACTAGCTTACAAGGTGGAGTGCTCTGGCGTTGAGCACTACAGGGACCAGCCCACGGACACTACCCCTACGTTCTGGGCTTATCACCTGCCGAGGGGTTTTGCAGTGGGTGCTCACTTGAGAGCGCCATGAGAGATTTCCCAGAGCATTTATGTGGCGACCCTACCGGACTAGGCTGAACTTTATAGGTACGAAAGGGGAGGGCAACATTGGGGGCCCAATATGGCCACCGGCGGCCATGTTGGGCCAGCATGTAGCGCTTCCCTTTCGTACCTATAAAGTTCAGCCTAATCCGGTAGGGTCGCCACATAAATGCTCTGGGAAATGTCTCATGGCGCTCTCAAGTGAGCACCCACTGTAAAACCCCTCGGCAGGGGGTGGGTGGGGAGTGACCTAACCTGAGTCTTCTATAACCATGACAGGGACGGACCAAAAGCGCCGCAAACTCAAGCGATGCGGCACCCCACCTAACTATACCGATAAGCCTCTCCATGCCTCTCTAAAGTCATGGGGGTCGGAGGCGGAAACCTATGTGAAAAAAACGGAGTTGCCATGGGGTGGATCCAAGGGGTAACCACTCGACTGAAAAGTGTACACTGGAGTACCAAATTCAAGGAGTACCAAGGAGTACCAAGGAGTACCAAAGAGTAAGGTACTATATCGCTCAAAAAGATAGAGACGATTGGCATTTGATTCAAGTGCAAGTTGCACTTGAGTCAAATGCAAAATCGTCTCTATCTTTTTGGGCGATATAGTACCTAAGGAGTACCTTGGAGTACCACACGCAGGTGTACACCGGAGTACCGAAGTGGTTGCCCCCTTGGGTGGATCATATCGTGCTTACGCACAGATCACTTCTCATTACAGGATTGCATCCTGTGCGCCACACTCGGTTGCGTTCTTATGTTGACAGCTCTATTGTAGGCCTACTTTTGATAATACATCCATTTCCGTCTACATGCAATGTTTTAAAGCCTGCAAATACACGATCAACCCTTGTCAAATGGGATATATTTGCATATTATTTCCAAAGAGCGTCTCACGTTCTTTCTCCTGAACATAATCTGCTTCTACGTATCTCTGAAAATAACTCAAATATGAAAATATATACATTTTTATTTTGGACACTTATTGAAATATTTTTGGATGGGCAAAAACGAGCATTTGCAAGGGTTATGAAAAAATGCTACTCTTTGATGTTCTGACTTTTACCACCGGAAAGTAGAGATATTGGGATTTCAGAGTATGTACATACATGTGTGATAAAACTGTGATAACTGGGACTTTAATGGACTTAAATATAGCCGTTAAAATGATAAATTTCGCCAATTTCAAAGGTCTGTAAAATCTAAAGGGCTTGAAACCACAGGATGGAATTTATTTTCAATAACTCCGACTGGGATGAGATCCAGCCATGGTCAAATAAATCCGGGGTTCCAAGCCCTTCTGGCCGATTTTTAGGTCCGAAATAATTGGGAAATTCCCTAAATTTGCGAATTTCAAGGTCAAATATCTCAAAATATATTTTTTTGTTAAATTTGAAATTCAGCTTTTAAGTTCAGGTAGTAAGCAGGGATTCGTAAGTTGTAGTTGCAAAAAGTACTACATTGATAAGAAATGTAAATATCGTTCAAGTAATACTGAATGTAATAATATTCTAAGTGTGACTAACGCACCGTTAGTCACACTTAGAATATTATTACATAGTTATAGAACGCTAGAAGCGGATTCCGAGGTCCCGTAAGTCCATTTTCAAGAAAAATTAACTGAGGGCTAATTCCATGCAAAAGTATACATCAGGGTCAGATTTTGAATTAAATTATTTATATGATATTATGGTATTTTCTGAAAGCTGAGATTGTGTATTTTTTATTTTTGAACAGATATTAGAGAATTTTCACATACATTCAAGTTAACAACACTGTTTATTTCCAATATGGCGGGTGTGCAAATTTCTTTGTTCTAAGGCTCCATAAAAAATCTTCATAGTTCAACAAGTAAGCTAGTGTTTTTCATGCAGTAAACTGTGATTTATATCACACAAGAACTGGATGAATGTACTATAATTTATCTTTCCATTGCAATGAATTATTCAGCATAAATATTAGCCAGTTTAAATACCATCTTTGTGTGTCGTGTAAGTCACAGTTTTTGGACCTTTTTTTAATTTTTAGCTGTAGTACCAAAATCTAAAAGTTTATATTAATTACCTTCTCACTACACAGTAGGACCCTTCAAATAATAGTAACAATTTTGAGGTAATTTTTGTCTGAACATTGTTATGGCCATTTAATTCTTGTCGTGTAAGTCACACTTCCGCTTGGATGCCACTGTCACTATTGTTTCCCGGCTGTTAAAATGGCACTTACAGTAGTGGAATGGAAGAAAAAGCAAATGTCATAGTTAAAGCAAGAAGGGAAGTAAGAGCTGTCCTAGATAAGTGCATTGGAAAGGCAAAAATTAAGGTGTAATTTTAAAAGAAATTGTGACTTTTAGTGAAAGAGAAGCTTTGAAGGTAAATTGTAGAGTTTGAGAAGCCATCAATGCCAGACAGTTTGATCCAAACACAGCTGGAGAATTTGCAGAAGTTGCCAATAGAGTTTATCCAAATATTAATATTATATTCATTGAATCAAAGGACATTTAAAGAAGAATAGCTGCGCTTGATAAAATGTGAACTCCTACTAGAAAAGAAGTTGTTTTTTTTTCCTGACTAAGGAAATCTCATTATTTCAGTACACTTGGACATTATGTACTAGAACATTCTATTATTTCCAATGCTTCCATTCTTGCGTTTTATATTGTTTATTTTTAACTTGACTTTTTAAAGGCTTTGTACCACAGACTTCTGGTACTCATACCTGCTCATTCATCCCAGACGTGTAATTTGCCTGCAGAATCTACAAATAGTATGGAATCCGCTTTTAGTTGTACAGATAATAAAGCAGATAACTGGATTGTCATTGACTGCAAATGTAATGGACAGAACTCACTACATTCTTTGTTGGGCAAATTATACCAATTTATAGACCATTTTATACACACATATAGACTACATACATTGTAGTAACCTATACACATTCCGCCTGCATGGCATTATATCCCATGACAGGGTGGCCAGCGATGACCATAAGGTATCATACCTGGCCATCTCACATGGCAATACAATGAATCCACTGCTATAGCTCAGGTACACACATTATACATGTTCAAATGTTAATTATGAGAATTGCTGCCCTGCACATTCTCATCTAGACCTATCATTTAAATATTTTAATAAAATAACATGTAATAAGAGAGATTACTTTGTTTCTGTCCTAAAAATCTAAAATTCTTCTCATAAATCTCATCAGAAAGCAATGAGGACAAAAGTGTCGTGTAAGTCACGTTTCGAGTGTCGTGTAAGTCACAAAAGAAAAAATTTATTTCTTGTAAAATTAATAACATAACACTAAGTTCACATAATAATATTTTAATTTGGGTCTTTGAAAATATCCTCCCTACAATAATACTAACATTTAAACCGTAATGTGAAGAATTTTACATTCATATCTGAAGCCTCCATTACCAGTGGCTTTCTTGTCGTGTAAGTCACACATTCCTTTATATATTTATATAACTCAAATGAAATGTGCAACTGTTAAAATCAAAACATTAATTAACCCTTAACTACGTAGGTGGGTGAAACACCATTAACTACGTAGGTGGAGCCTGAGAGGCTCCAACGGTATATTTAAATTTCTGCTTATCAACTAAATTGTTATATTGGACTTTTCACATACAGAAAGTGCAGTTCAGATCATTAGGCTTCCGAATACGTAAAAATCACACGCTGAGTCAGCATATTCCGACAGAGAAAAATTCTTAATTAAAAGGTTACATCATGCTTGAGCCGCTCAGTCTTCACCTGCATAGGTAGAGCCAGTATAGAGTCCAGGAGGGACCTGTTCCTCGTTACGAATTTTTTTAAACCAAAGAATAGGGACTAAAATTTTTTTTCTTTCCTTTTCATGCTTAGGAAGGTTTGTCTGACAAAGTCACGGAAGGACAGGGGAAAATAAAATTCGATGAAAAAGTTATATGCGTTTAAATAGTGCTTGGAGCCTCTCAGGCTCCACCTACGTAGTTAAGGGTTAACACTTATTTGATACAAAGTGCATATTTAGGTTTAAACACCCTTTCCTTAAATGCTAAGTTTGCGCTTTAAAAAAATTAAAAGTTAGGCATAAACTGAGTGTCATGTCGTGTAAGTCACGCGTGGAATTAGAATGAGGACATCGATTGATAGCTTATGGTACTCTCCAGCTCCTCCTGAGGTCCGAATACATCAAATGTCCCTGGGTCCATCCAAGCACGGAAATCGGAGGATTTTTCCAAAGCCATATAAGTTCATAATTATATACTTTACGACAGTGTCAGAGATACGACGACCCTGCCATTAAGGCCCTGCGTCACATACTTAATGACAACAAAAGTTTAAATCTCAAAAGGATACAAATGGACTTAAGGATATTGGAATTCCGCCTCCTGTGATGAAGATAAGAGTTCCTGGAAAATAAACAGCATCATCAAAAAATGTCAAGTATTTCATCCATTTGCCAAACAACAATAGGGTGATTTATTTCCAGCATCTATATTGCATAGTGGGAAACAAGAAAATGACACAACGAGTCTAAACCAGCCATCCCGACACGAAATTGGCGTCCTGACGGCCTATAGGAAAGTGTTCTGGCATTTTTAAAAAGAGCAATTCGGGGTCTGGCCGTTTCATTAAAACGCCCACTCTGCAGAATTGATAATTTTGAGCATTTTGCAGAATGGACGGTTTAAAACGTTCAGACTGCAGAATGCTCTATGTTAAACAGTCCATTCTGCATAATGGATGGTTGGACAAGGAGCATTCTGCAGAATGGACGGTTTGCCATGTGGAATGAATGGTTTGGCATAGAGCATTCTGCAGTTTGGACGTTTTTTTCGCCCAATGGCCTTTTTCGGGGTTTGAGCCTAACATAATTATAACTTACATGTAACATACCCTCGTAGTTCTTATTTAGCCAGTATTGATAAATTTTCTATTGTGCTGAAGAGAGAAAGAAAGTATTCCGGGAGATCATTAGCGCCCGACAACATCTGGTGCTGGCAAGTCTCTCTAATTATTGGCCAGGAAATTAATGAATGGCATTTTGGGAACTCTTTCCCTAGACGCCCACTCCCGGTGGGAGTGGGGTGGGTGGGACGGATACGCTTCATTTCCAACGGTTTGTTTATCGATAATAGTTTGCACAATGTGCTGACCACACTCTAGCATAATGAGCTTCATTATTTTCGTGCGTCTACTACAGTGGTGTGGATAGTAAGGAGTTTGACGCCAAAAGCGGTTTTGCATTGTGCACATGGTAAAACCAATCAGGGAGTCATCGGGTCACTTATTGTGGAGGCTGGATATTTACGAAGTGGGCTTCCAGCCGTCACACGACGTCAAATCAGCAGTCACTGACCATATTCGAACCACTACACCACACTGATAATTATGGCTGCGATCTCGCAATATAGCTAGTTGTAATCAGAGTAATTATCTCTTTCCAGTGATGCAATAAAATGTCTGCGTTTTTGAGTGCGACATCTGAAACTTCGCCCGTAAGGGATGAAAAACGCACTTAATGTGACCTGCTCAAAATGACCCGGTGACCCCTTTTTGGGGGCTTCCAATGCACCTAATTTCAAGAAAATCGGAGAGACCTTGGAAAGTGTCCCTTGTGAGTTCGAGAGGTCATAACTTTTGACCTTGTGGGCATTCGCCTAAATTGTTTGCATTTTCTTTAATAACTTACCTGCCTATATTATTGTGCCAAGTTTCATTCAGAAACTCCACGGACAACACTTACACTTCCCTTGTCAGTAGTAACGATACTGCTGAGACCAAATGACACCATAAAGAAAGTGATCCTCTGCTACTAAGCGGCTGACCAGAGAGCGTTGTCGGTAATTGAAGCGATCAGAACAGAAACCCCATAAGTCACAATATTTTTGTGAAGTTGAATTATTGCCGGAAATGGCATCCTTATCTATCGAGTATGTGCAGAAACCACACAAGAATATGAGGGGAAAGCCCAGAAAACGACCCAGTGAGTTGAGAAGCCCCTTTAATAGTCCACTCCACACGTATGGGGTTTCTGCATTCATTCACTTGACGACCCGTGCCGAGAAGGGGTCAGATAGAACTTAATATTGTGGGACTCGGAGTAACGGGTGTCATTTTGATGGAAATAAAGCCCAAGTTGATAAAAAATTATAGCATTTGAGTCTTCATTGATCCCTTCAAGGGCTATGAAAGCAGAAACCCCATAAGTCCCGGACTTTTAACAAAACACTACATACACCAATTGTCACTTAATCTTTTAAAACCCCGACGAAAGTATTGCCTTTGCATGTGTGTTACGTAAAAAAATCTATTGTATGCAACAGCAGTATTGTGAACTTAGGTAGTTTTATGTTTCTCCTGAAAAAATTACTTTTACGGACTTATGGGGTTTCTGATCTCATTGCTTCAATTTTACGAAACACTCTATAATTATTATACAGTAACTGGGAATAGAAGAAACTGCTGACTCTTTGCATGGTCACTGCCACCTTGCTTATTCTTCTAGATTTCGCCAAACTTTCTGGACACTATACCAATTCTTATGCTATACCTTGATCTTGGTCCACATTCTTCAAAGACTAATCTTTATATCGGTAAGGACTCTATATTAACACACCTATGTAATGTAATGATAATTATATGTGTCAATTATTCTGTTGGCCCCTTGTTGTTGTAAAGTAACGAGGAAACCGTACCACCCATGTAGTTACTGTTTATTCTGATGGCCACTTGTTTTGTTTGTTGTCCTGTTGAACCATCTTCAAAACCATCGTTAACAATGTAAAAATCCTGTTGGACCTTATCAATAAACAAAGTCGGCCTACTATAAAAGGCTGATCAGTCAGTTGTTTGGCCTTAGACGGGGAAAGAGCTCACCTCGGACTAACAGCCGGCACCGCGGCAGTGACTCCTCGGTTACTGTACACTTAACAATCAACCAAGTCTTTCATTGGGCACATGGGATTGTAATAATTGAACCATGGAATTCATGCCTATCTTGCCTGATGACCGGGCCAGCACTTTGTGCGCCGCCTGGACTAACGGACAGGAGAATTCCTAAAGCAAAAGGAGATTGTCTAAGAAAGTGAATTATGTCGTTAGAGTCAGATCAACTTGATAAGTGCTTCCTCACACTGGCTACGGCCACCGGAAGCCCGAACCTGGTCGGGGTGTACCCTAATAGCATTGGTCACTCCTAATAGTCATGTGCACTGCCAACCTGGCGTCACACCTACATCAGCATTTTAGTAAGCTTACATATTTAAGTTATGTACTCTATAAAAAACTGAGACCATAGACTTGTCTCAAAAAGCACTCGCCGGCACTCGCTATACAGGGTGTTTCTTACTAGTATGTCCACGGGCAGGCAGAGTACTCGTTAATCCAAAAGAAGTCCAAAACGTAGTGATGAGAAAATGTCGAGACACCAATTATTATTGGTAACGAGGAAGGCGACCAGAAAAACGTTGTCTCTATAAACATACGCGGCAACACGCTCGAGAGAATGGGTTATTTGGTTGACGATGAATGACACTGTCATAGGTATGGATGTTTAGATCATCATTGTAGTAAAGCTTCCACCCACAAATAATAATATATTTACATTATGTTCACAATATCGGTTTCTGCTGTTGATTGTTAATAAATATTACTGCCACTTATCATTTCCCGCCAGCATCACATTGTTTTTCTTTGTGTATCTATCTCTTTGCATAGATTCGGGGATCTGTCTGATTCCGATCATCGCAGGTGCTTAGAATAGGGCGCAACTTGTAAAGCGTATCATTTTGTCGGAATCCCTTAGAAATGAAAAGAGCTGAGTGGTAATCCCTGGATCCCATTGCGTTTTGTGCATCATCCAGTTGGCAAGCAAGCAAGCAAGCAAGTTTGCTGGTGCCGCAGAAAGCAAGTCATAGAAAAGGGGTCTGCTTATTAAGCCGCGTACACTCGCTTTCCTCGGCAGCAAATTTCGAGTTAATTGAAGCGAAAGTGGGGACGGTTTCTCTTCGCACATCTGCTGCTTACAGTTATAATTGAGGACTCATCTCCGGGCACAAATTAAAAAGCACGTCTCTTATCCCCAGCCCAGACCCGACACACTGTTTCAGACACTTATTAAACTTTCGGTAATATTCAGGGAAAACCAGGGAGAATTTTCTTGTACTTTAGGTAAAAAATAATTGCTCATTTTTTGCTCGGTTACAGTGCTATGCTGCATTTAAAAGCTGCAGTTACTGAATAATTTCAGCCAACTTAAGATAAAAAAATAGTATAGCGCTCAACTTGTAGGACTATTAGGCCTACATTCTGTAGCTTCCTTTATACAGTTTACATAGGGATAGCATTTTTTATCACAAACCCATAGTTCTGCTCCTATTAATCTGTTACACACTATATGTATTACAGACTGTTGGTGCAATGAAGAATAGCTTACATGCCTAAAAATAGATATTTTATAGATTTAAAAAATATTTCAATATTTAAAAATGCAGCTGCATATTCTTGTTTGAAGCAAGCCTAATGTAAAGGATATTTCTGCAACAAGGAAAAACTAATGCTTTCATAAATTCGGCTTATTTAGCTGATTTCTAGTAAACAATAATATTAGGTTAATTATATAACAGTTCTACATAACTGCTGACCTCTCCTCTGGCAGACCGAAAAATGGCAATTGCCAAGAGCTATTCGGCCGTATGTGTCAAAATAATATCTAAATACCTGGAAACACATTTCTGGGGTAAATGGATGTTTGACCATCTAATGGGGCCATTACTGAGGTCCTCGTCAAAATCCAATGTCAAAATCCACAAATATTGCATTGATTAAATTTAAAATGGTCCCCTAGGAGGCCACAGGCCCATCACGTGGTAGCAAATTATAACTGAGGCCCAGAAGCCAAGATGTAAGGTAGAAAACTCAGGCTTAGATTCTCTGTGTAGGAGTTTGGACACAATCTTTTTTCATGTCATAAACCTATTGAAAATCAGCTAAATATACAATCATGTAAGCTTAAGTTGAATTTTAAAAAGTGATGCTTCCATATGGACCACCCTGCAGTAGAGTTACAATTATTTTTAATATGGTCTCACGCGGCAGTTTAAGAGAGTTTTCATTTCTAATTAATAAATATACCAGTAAATTTAATATTAATATGCTCTGACACAATTATACTAGCAAAATTAATATACTGGTGAAGCAACGCACATTAATGAAACATTAGCCTACTTATTAAATATTTCAACGTGGCGTACACATCTGACGGACCAAGAGTTAGGAATTTTTTATGAAAGGAGATAAAAAATGAACAGGATAACGAGTCTATGTACAGTAGTAGCTCGCTGAATAGTCCCAACAGGAGTCAGGAAAATACCCCTTCGTCTTAATGTTGTCGAGACACTTGCCTATTTTTGGGAAGATGATTTACATGTTCTTCGTATGATTTATTACTTATCATACAGCAAGAGGGTATGCCCAATTTGCTGCGAGATTGTAATCAAAATTCATCAGTCATTTCTGGCGCAGCAGTATAAATAGCAGAGGTGGGTGGAAGTAAAGCCGATAGAAGCAGGGTAGCAGCCAGTGTTTTGCGGGCGCAGGAAATTGTTTGTGTGAGTCGAGGCAAATCTAAATTGGGGTCTAACCTCCGAGGAGTAAACACGACCTTGCCCACAAAGTGCAAGGTAAGGTCCTGAAAGGCTTCAGGGAGGGAAAGCCAAACTGCGCTGGCTAGGGGGAAAAGGAAAGGAGAGTAAAAAATAAATCAATTGAGGGCTGAGGCAAAACGCCAGCAGTTTGGGCAGCGCCACCGAATACACCCTATACAGGGTGTCTCAACTTTTTTGTCCGATCAGTTATCGGAAAAGCCTATGTATCTTCTAACTATGTAGCCATAATATGCCCCAACATTCCTGGAACATCCCTCAACAGTTGAGGGATGTGCCAGAAATGTTGGGGAATATTCTGGCTACATACCTAGAAGATACATAGGCTTTTCTGATAACTGATCGGACAAAAAAGTTGAGCCACCCTGTATACTCAATGGGGAAGGCCTTAGAAGCAAAACACCCTCGGGTCACGAAGGTTTTCGTCTGGAGCATCACGCCGGGTCACCCGCTGTTCAAAGCTTGCAAATTGATGCCATATATATAGTTACAATACCAACTAACCAGAAGGTTCAGGTCCATTTTGTATTGCATGGCTGCTCACAGATACGAAGTATGTTTAGCCATAACTTGAAGAAATACGCCAGATATCAGGTTTGGGGAAGGAAGAAATAACCCCGGAAATCCGGTGTTTACGTTCACAATAATCCAGAGCAGAGGTTCCCAAACTTTTCGAGTCGCGGAGCACTTTTCAGGAGAGATATTCGTGATGGAGCACTATCATCATCGAGCCGCATAAGCAGAAAAAATTCTGGGGCGGAGGGGGGAGGAGGCAGCGTCAAATGAGTAAATGGGAAGGTCATGGCGAAAGGGCGCCGCAGGCGAAAATTTTTTGGGTTCAAGGTCACACAAGCTACTGAGAGATTTGAATGGGTATAGCTTATTGAAGAATTGCTTTTTTTCCCAACCTCTTCGCGGAGCACTTGGAGAAGCTTCGTGGAGCACAGTTTGGGAACCTCTGATCCAGAGTGTTCCAAACCCTCCCTTCCTAATGGTTTGCAAAATATTTGCTAATCAGCTACTTGTATAGGGGATCACTAAAAAGTTCCGCTTGTATATCGTGTGGAATTGGCGCATTCATTTGATCAATTGTGAAGGCATGTAAAAATGTACCGTATTCAAACTTTTCCCAGTGAATTTCAAGGAAATTCATTGCAATATAGGGTGTAATATTATATTAATTAATAGTTCTGACAAGAGAATGTTTGAAAGTGACTGCTTAATGAGCAGCCTACTGCGAATAAATAGCTAACTAAAACAAACACTTGTGAATTGGGAACAATATTGTACTGTATTACAAATTGATAGTAATTCAGAGAATACCAATAGTAATTAGTTTCTCCTAGCGTCAAGTTATTTGGAGGCACATGGTATCATGAGGAAAATCATTGCCGTCGAAGTTTTCAAGTAGGCTACTGTACCTACTAGAACTTGTATAGGCTACTACAGGGTGACCCTAAAGTCTGGATCTAGGTAATTGAATTGCAATGTTGATGTCCGGTTGTCCCAACTGGCTGGTTGTCAAGTAACAGGTTGTTGACAGTAAAGGTTGAGTTTTTGGAGGATAAGGTATGTTATAATTAGTAGTTTTAATTATTATGTCCTCATGAGTAATATTATTGTTTTATTAGGATTTTAAAGGCCGCCTGGCTAATGACAACTTTCATTGACTGACTGTCAACACGCGCCATTTGGCATAACTGGCAACCAACAATGCAATAAATGCAATCATTACCTGTGTCCAGACTTGAGGGCCACCCTGTACAGTGCTGGACACAATAGCATATAACAAGTGTAAACAACGACTTTGGCGTTACCTGGCAACTGGTCGTGTTCGGACATCGTCATGTGGAGAGTG
>JYFJ02004024.1:0-35472 GCA_000934665.2 Catajapyx aquilonaris
GGTTCCACTAGAATTGAACTCGTTAAGTTTCAGTTTGCGAATTAGTTGACTCAAAAATTGGGCATTGTAAAAAAAAAATGATTTTTTCCAAGGTTGGTTTTTCCGTGTGACATGATTATTTTTATTGGACGTTCTTAATCATGAAGCTGGTTTTTAATGTCCTTTTGAGGAGTGAAAACCTAGGCTGGAAAGTTGATAATTTGCAATTTTTGCATTTGAAATGGCACAGCAGGCACTAAGGAACCTTTTCAAAAATATTATTCTCAATTTAATTTTTCAGATAATTGTAGACGATTGCCAATTTTTGAGTTAGACCTACTTATTATAATGGCCATCGTCTACCATTGTCAGAAAAATGTGAAAATAATTCGGGAAGGTACCTAGTGCCTTCTGTAGTGCTGTGGCCACTTCAAATGCAGAAATTGCAAATTCTCAACTTTCCAGCCCAGGTTTTCACTACTCAGAGGACATGATTTAAAAATTTTATTTCGTGAAATATTAAGAACGTCCAATAAAAATTATCCTGTGACATGCCAAAATCTGTCCTGGAAGGAATCATTTCGGCATTATTTTTGGAAGATTAATACGCTCGTAATTAAAAACCCTGATTCTTCAACACAGACAATGAATAAGCTAGAATTTTGAGCGAAATGTCAACTTGCACCAACCGTCATTTTATTGGCAAATAATTGGCAATAAAATGACAGGTTGTGCAAGTGGAGTGATGTGCTGATTGACCTGTAAAATTATAAAAATTAAACCAGTTGTATAGGTCTGGTCAAATGCATTTACCCCATTAATTAAGGGTATAATATAATTATGGTCATTCCTTTTTCTCAAGCGAACATTGCTAATTTTTACATGCTATGAGCTTGTAATATATAGCTCAAAAAGATGGAGACTTATTTTGCAATGAAACCAAATTGTTGTATTTGATGAGCAATATTACATGAAGGTGCAGCCTAGACCTTTGCTTGAGTGCTGTATAAATAGAAGGTAATTTGGATTTTTGCTGAAAATTTGATGTGTGGAATAGCCCCTTTTATAGTTTATATACTAAATTGCACTTTTAATTGATGCAAGAACCTATACCCATTCCATATAGTTTATTGCCTTTTTTTTGCCTTGACATTTTTATCTCATACAATCCGCCCTTTTGCAGCAGAAGCAGCCTCGAACATCTGGGTTTCTCTGGAGATGACTGCTGCGAGCCTGCGATGGACAACTGATTTTGCGGAGACACTCCAGCAACATCTCATTTCGTCGCCGGCCACCAGCGCAATTATGGCTTCAGATGCCAACACTGCCACACTTATTGGTGAGTCCTATTCATTTATTGGTGCCTCGTGTCTTGATGGGAAATCAGATAATCCACGCACAGTTTGGGTTGGAAAATCGAAATGTCTTAATAGGAGGAACTGAGGAGTAGTAGTTAGGGACAGATATATCAGGTTCATTTTTTCTAAACATACGCCTGCAGTCTGATATTAGTGTTTGTGGATGCATCACAAAATTAGGAATCTCTGCGGAACACTCGTCCTGGACAATCGGAGCACTGATGTTACGAGGCTTGTCTAGTGGGGTGAATAGCCATTTGGGTTGAGGTGGTGCAAGGTTAATAATTTCAGTGCAAAAGATCCATCCAAGGGCACATGTGATGTAGGGGGCAGGATTCATGAAAATAATGGTTTCTAGATATTGGATGTGGTGCCTCCGAATGATGAACTTGTGCATTAAAATTAATGGGATCCTAGTTATCAACAGGTGCTTAAAATTGAAACCAATCAAATAAGGACAGTTGAAATGGGATCAGTTTTCTATTAGGGTAGCTCATCAAAAGCATGTGCCTTGAATACTGTTAATCGATTTTGACATTTGACAATCAGAAGTTAATTATGTTTTGGGAAGTCACCTGTAATCTGCACATGGGTGTACCCCACCCCTGAAAAATGGCCTGGCAGTGCTAATTTGTAAAAATGTTGTATTGGAAGCAATGAGCATTTGACCTACTGCATTAGGTGGCAGCCTTCTCACAAAATGTGTTGGTACAGGTTTCTTGTGTATATTCACTGTGAAGCATACTTAGACACTTGAGTGAACCTGTGAGGAAATGGTTACTTTGCAAGTTAACGATGAGCAATGGCAAGGGGATTGTGACATGCGGTTAATAAGTTTTACTCCAAGGCTTAATTTCGCCATGAAAATGCACGTACTGTCTTTAAGTATTCCCTTCAATGGCATGTTTCTCGTAACTAATCTTCTTATTTATCAGTGTCATTAGTGGCTATTTAACTCTTCCCAATACAATCAGGGCACCACTGTACTGTACTTGTCAGTGAAGTTCACCTAGTACGAAAATCGTCCATGTCGCAAATATGAATTAGTAAAAAATGAATCATGTTTTAATAACACCTGCAGGCCCCAACATATACCTAATTAGAATACAAGTTTTATGATTATAGCATTTATATTATAATAAGTATATATAAGTAGACTATAGAAAACACTGATTAGAATATAAGTTGTATGATTATAGCATTTAACTAGAATTAGAATAGATAGTAGCCTATATAGATAACATGGAATATAAGTTGTATAATAATTGTAACATTTTGTTATAATACAATTTATATTCTAATTCGGCATAATTATGTAAAGAGATGTTGGGACCTGCAGGTGTTAAAACATGATTCATTTTCTACTAATTCATATTTGCGACATGGACAATTGGACATGCACATGATTTTTCGCACTAGGTGAACTTCACTGGTGTTGGGCAAGTACAGTGGTGCCTTGATTATATTGGGAAGGCCCCTTAAGACCAAATAGGTCAGTAAAGGGTAAATAAATAAAATAAAATAAATAAAATAGATTATATTGGGAAGAGTTAAATAGCCACTAAAGACACTGCTAAATAAGCAGATTAGTTACGAGAAACATGCCATTGAAGGGAAGACTTAACTTAACTGAAAGACAGTACGTGCATTTTCATGGCGAAATTAAGCCTTTGAGTAAAACTTAACCATGTCACAATAATGCTCTTGTAATTGCTCGTTAACTTGCAAAGTAACAATTTTCTCACAGGTTCATTCAAGTGCCTAAGTATGCTTCAGTGAATATGCACCACCACATTTTGTGAGAAGGCTAACCTAATGCAGTGGGTCAAATGCTACTCAACTCATTGTTTCAATCTGCCAGATTTAATAACGTTTCCAATACAACATTTTTACAAATTAGCACAGCCAGGCCATTTTTCAGCCTGAAACTCTGTGCCATCATCTGGATAGCCACCCACAGCTCCCTGGATCACTGAAGGTGTTAAATCCAGTCTGGCCACATCATCAGAATGCTTCTTGAACCAATTCTGGACCTGCTGATGAAACTGCACTAGCCTGCTGGAATTTCCCATCGTGATAAAGCAGTGCCATGAGCTGTGTTCACCCTGCCTCACGACAACACCTGGCCATTTGTTTAAACAGTTCCATGTTGCTATCCCGTGACTTTTGGCACTTGAGTGTATATAGGGTCTTGCATAACAATGGATTGCACATGTTAATGGTTTCACCTGATTTGATTTAGCATTTTTGTTGCTTTCAGATTTCTTTCCCCTGCAGGAAGAGCAGCAGTGATTTTGCAGCACCATTGTCGCCAGAGGAGGATGCCCATAACGAGATATTCCTGCTGGTCAGTATCACGAGAAATCAAGGTCTCAATGCAGTTGCATGGATTTGAGTTTGCTCCTGTGCAATGTTGACTAGTGAGAAGTATTACCTGACAGCAATAAAATGACATTATTCTGAATGTATCTGCTTTCTCTGGGAAAATGGGGGGGGAACCTTTTGTGCTGAGCTCCAAGTCTTTGCCTTTACAGCAGACTGAGCAGATTTCCACTTAATCAGTTCTTCTGCAGGAGTCTTAAAAATCTGCAACTTGACCCTTATCAGCTTTGGCATATCTCGTTGGACAAGGATGAGACAGTGTAAATTAAGCTGTTTTTTTTGGCGTTACGTATGGATGGGAAATAAGCCAATATCAGGGTACTAGACTAATTCTGCGCAAAAAGTTATGATTTTAATTTCCATGTAATTGCATTGCCCTTTTTCTGATTATTTATGTTTTTGAATTGACATTTTTAATTGTTTGTTCTCTTTTCAGTGCAAGTAATTCGCAGCCTGCTGAGATGGTGCCATCCTGCAAGAAATGATCATCCATATTTTCGCCTGCTTTCTCCTGTTTCCAGTAATTTGCAGCCCAGATGGTGCCAGTCAGGAGCACCATACCGCCTTTAACCCCCTACAAACCTCCCCTTTTTTGGCATCATGTGCTAACACTTCTTGGCACATGATGTTGAAGAGAGGAAGATTTACCGCCTGCATTTAGGCTCCTCCCCCTTCGACGTCATGTGCCAAGTGCATGACGTCAAGGGAGGAGGGGAAACTTGCAGGCTGAAAAATCGTAGTTTTAGTCGTCGGAAAAAAAAGACCGGGGTCGTCTGGGCGTAATTTCGGGCGGCCCCGGCCACCCCTGCATTCGCAAAGTCCGCTGGCGCGGAGCCTAGCTTAATGACCCCTCCCCTTTTTTCTGTAAACTTTTTTCAGAGTCCACTGATTGTCTCTCATTCGTTCACTCCAGTGCCTTGGCCCATCCCCCCTCTGCCTGCTGATGGTAGGGGTGAGTGAGGCTTGGATGGATGTGGGTGCACGTACTGGGCAATGTAAGTTATGTTTCCCTCCTGCCCCTATCCTCCCAGGGCAANCCCCCCCCCCCCCCCCATCGTCCAAAGCCCCTCTCCCTGGCCATCAGTAGGCGGAGGGAGGAGAGGCAACGATGCACTGTTTCTTTATTTCTTACAGCCGATATACATTGTACAAAAATCGCAATAAAGATGTTGACAATAATAGTTCTGACTGCTGCTTTTTTTTCCAGGATGTTCAAGTAACTTGTATGTTAGGCTGCTTGATCCTTTCCAGGCTGTGTGCAATAAAGGTGTGCACAATAATAGTTACTCTTCTGATTGCTACTCCATCTTTTACAGGATGCCCAACAATCTAAAAAGGATAACAATGATTAAAAGACTTATAATATTTTAGGAGGATGAATTAAGAGCTATTAAAATTTCATCCAATGAATTTTACTGGAAATACAGAAGGCTACACATGTAACTTATTATTGACATTAAAAACTCCAGCATTTTTGCCACATCCTGCACTTGCCATAAACAATTTCAACATAATAACTTCTGCAGGGGGAATAAAAAGCAATGGATCCAGGTATGACTACGATTGAATTAGGAGCAATGGCCTATGATTACTGAAAAACACATTGGATGTGTCAGCCACCTTCATATAGTTACTTTTTAATTGCCATTAAGGGAGCAACGAAGAAAAGGGGCAAGTCGAAAGGGGGGATAGTGGTGGAGCTGAACATTGAAAAAAAGGAAGTGGAAGATGCAGATGGGTGGGGGAAGGAACTAGAAACGATGAGGACAGAAGATGAGGGGAATGATGTGTGTGTGGGGACTTTAATGGTAGAATTGGACATGAGGGCACCATTGGAGAAATGGAAGGAACAGAGAAGATCTGAGGACGCCACATCAACAGAGAGGTTGCTAGATAACTGGGCAATGTGGGGTATGGTGGTAGCTAATGGGAGGACAAAGGGGAAGGTAACCTATATTGGTGCGACGGGGAAATCGGTAATAGATTATGTAGTGACTGACAAAGATGCATGAGCTGAAATAATAGACATGACGGTAGGGACGAGAATTGAGTTGGATCACCAGCCATTGGAGGTGACCCACAATCGGGTGGGGGGGAAGACACACAAAAGGGAAGTACAGCGGCCGAAGGAGGAAGGGGGTGAGGTGTAAGTGGGCCGAGGCATACAGGACACGGCTAAGAGAAAATAGCAAGAAGAGAAGGGTGGATTGGTTTGACGAGGAATGTAAGGAAAAAAGAGGAAGTATGGAAGAGGTTCAGGGCTTTTAAAAGAACGGGGACTGAGGAAGACACAGTAGAATATGTTGCTCAAAGGAAAGATTACCACAAATTATGTGAGGAGAAGAAGGGCAGGAACTCAAATAATGGAAAGTTAAGTGAGAACGGAAGGTGAAATGTGGGAAAGACTCAGGGGGAAAATCAAGGACAGGTCCATCACGGAAGAGGAAAGGACAGAGCATTTTGTGGGGGTGCTGGGAGGGGAGTTGGAAAAAACGATGGTAGAAATCCCGGGAGGCAGAGGGGAACAGGTGGCAGGAAGGTGGGATGCTGACATAACTGAGAAGGAGATAACAGACTGCATGAGGAGACTGAAAAAGAGGAAAGCACCAGGGATGGATGGGCATCCAAATGAGATTTTGAATAATGGAGGGGAAGTGGTGGTTAAAGAAATCAAGGACGGAGCTGTTCCTGAAAATTTGGGAAAGTGAGAGAATACCATATGTATGGAAAGAAGCATGGTTGTGGCCCATCCACAAAAGTGGGGAGAGAGGAATGGCGTAAGGGAAGAAGTACCATGGACAATACATTTATACTGAACTCATTGGTGCAGCATAGACTCAGTAAGAGGAGGGGGAAACTTTATGCACTATTCGTCAACCCCACTCAAGGCAGCGTTTGACTCCGTGGACAGGGTTAAGCTCATGGAGAAACTGTGGATTTTCATGGTAATGATTTCTTTGGCATAATAATTTTCAAAAGGCAAAAGGAAAATAATTTTCAAACAAGGTACTGTAATTATCAGGCACAGTGAATACAATATATTCATTGCAGCATAAAAATTTAGCATCAAGAGACATTTTTCCATGATTATTATGACCAACACTGTTACAAGGTAAGTACAAGTGTGTAATACTTACCATGTCCATGTCTGGTCTGCCAGGATAGTAGATGGCAAGTGAAGGGTTGAGGCATATCTGATGATGACAGCACCTCGCATCGCTTGATTCCACAAGTTGATTAGGATGAGGCCAAAGTGGTTGCTGGTTTGGCAGAAACAGGCAGGTGATGTCCAGAGACCAATCAGATGCATCGTCATTCTGTAAGGTGTAATGAGTACAGGTCACACGACTGTCATTGAGAGTGCTACGTACTAATACTAAGTTGCATTGCCACACAATCAAGTATTTTGTCTCAGAAATTTTGAATGACATTAGTAGACTACAATTTCCACCAAGATATGCTAGCAATATGATAGGCGGCAGGTTCACACCATTGCGATTGTGACGATTTCAAAGTGAATGTAGAGCACATGAACAAAGCACATCAAACAGTACCATAATAAATTATTGGTGATTAGCATGGTGCCTATCTATGGAGAGACGCGGAAAGGCAAGTACGGTACATAGGATGGTAGGATTAACACAGGCACATTAACACATGCACATTTCAAATCCTGATAATTATTCGCAACTCAAGAAGCAGATTGGAGGAATACGCATCATCTTAATAACATCACTTGTACGCAGTGTAAATGATTTTTGAGCAAAGTCGAAATCATTAAAATTATTTTGCACCCACATTTTACTTGCATACTTGGCTATTCAATTATTCTGAGTGTGGAGCATCCTACTGTGAGTTTATTGTTTAACAATAATTATTACGGCTCAAGACATAAACTCACCATCAATATTAATTGCAGTTACATCCAAGGTCGTTGAGCATCAGCATGACGACATCTGTTCTTGTCCAGGGTTCCTTTGGTGACCAATCTGACTGTCGTGCTGGCAGTTCACTAGTCTGGTGTCCAAGGTGGTGTGTGTATCCAGCAGCATACCACAAACCAATTCTACATAATAAATAAAGCATATTAGAAACCTGTGACTTAATTTGCCCCAATTTGACTGGGCTCAGTGGTATACATCATATGACCAATTAGCAGGCTCTTAATGTACTTTATGAACTTCAGAAATGTTGCTCTAAGTCCTATTTATTACATACACATACCTATCGGTTGATGTGCAGTTGCTGTGAAGGTCTTATTGTCACACGTCCCCAGGCAGGCTACCAGCACATCACTCTCCTCCTTTCCAGGTCACGAAATGGTTGCCATTGTGGTGCAATCACTCACCCACCAACCCCCTCAGGACATCATGTGGACGACTTATGGCCCAATGGTGCCAACAAAAGTGGGTGGTTTGACCTTGAATAAATTCGAAAGGACCTTCACCAGTTGACTGCAAAAAAAACAACAACAACACATTATCCTGGAAGTCAAGCTTCCTACATCGCAACCTAGTTTGAAGGGTTGCCCTGAAGGATGACTATTACTCACCGATGAATAAATTAATCTCAAATTAATTACAACTGAAGTACAACTTGCTTCTTTTAGTCCTTCCAAAACAACGAAATGATGAAAATAATGTAGGTCGAGCTTATCTTCTTTGTACTTATCCTAAGAAAGGTAAAGCCACCCCTTGTGTAAATCAAGTACCGGTAGTACTAGGTTTTGCCAGGTAATAGTCTCTGACAATCAAGAATATGGGTTCAAGGGCTGGTACCTACATGCACTAGAAGATATCGAGTGGGACTGCCTATGCAATGAAACATACATGAACACATGAATTTAATACAATTTAACTGAAGCAGTCTGTGTTTACCTTTTAAACTTTGTAAGTTTAAGTAACAACAATTAATATCCATCAAAATAACCCATTAAAATCCGCGATATTAAAATGTGCTATTGATACTTTAGTAGTATTACAAAAAGCATATTTTATTTTTTATTACATAAAATGTTTACATAAACACGGCCAGAAATGACCCAACTGCACTAGTTGAAGTATGCCCTACCGCAGCATCAACATTTTCAGATCAGCAACTTTGCAGGAAGCTTCAATTTAAATCGCAATATTTATCTACAGTGTAAAATATATCGCAATGATGAATAAACTGAGATATAAGCAATGAATGGAAGATGCAGAACTTTTTGAAGGAAAGCTGCTAAAATTGATGGCATAATTATTATTGTTATCTATTGATTTTGCTATCCCAATTCGGTTCAACCTCATGTCAAAGGTGCAGTAATATGCCCCAATAAATACGTCACCAAGGATCCACTCTGGTCCATCACTGTACTCGGATGGTGTGAAGCCAGACACACACTCGCCTCTATCCTCATACTGAAAAAGACAACGTCAAATTAACCGCAGGCTTGTTGCATTCCTTTCAACGGCAAGGTTAGAAATAAATAACTTACCTTCAGTACATAATCCTTGCTTGTAAGAGTAAAAGCGTAGCTGCCAAACACAAAAACTATTGGCGGAAGTGAATCAACAATCCTGCAGTCCACCTGAAAATATCACATCATGTATACAAATTCTGGTAACTATTGCAGTTGAATCCGGATATAACAGACTTCAAGGGAGAGCGAAAATCAGTCTGCCGAGGCTGTTATATCTGGATTCAACTGTACCGGTATATAAACTTCCGCAGCATATTGCATGATATGTGTCTGTTATATCTTCAGAATATTGTACCTTGAGCCACTTTTCTATTGCACTACAAGTTTTGCGACGTAATGAAAAAACTCACTTCATGGAAAGCCCATGTTCACACTTAATACACACCATGTGCAAGCCTGTGTTGGGATCTTCTTTTGCATTAAGCAGATGGTTTAGCCTCTCTACATCTTCACTTGGCCCAATGATAAGACTGGTTCCTGTATCGATTATAACTTCACATCCACTCCTGCATGAAAATTCTTCACCGTTGAACACTAGTCGGTCCATATGAACCTGCCAGTAACCCTGCCTGGTGACAGGAAGGTAGGCAAATTCACCAGTGTAGTAATTGGGATCTGTTCCTCCCAAAATCAGTTGCCCACCAGGAGATCCATACAAGTTTCTACGGAGCCAAAGCGTGAAGAATTATTTCATGGTTAGGAGATACATGCCATGGGCGGCAGTCAAAGCCAATCAGCCAATGCAAAGGTTCACCACACCTGTTGAGATAAAACGAGAAAATGGGTTCATCCACAGCATTCTGTTGCATCATGGCAAGGAAAACTGGTAGCACTCCACTTTTAGACAGGGACGGATATCCCATTCCCAAGATGCCGTCAAAATATGTGTTCCTGAAGGAATTTCCTCCGGTGAAGTTTATCTCGGCAAAGGTTTGTTGGGAAACTGTAATGCCTGCAACCTGAAATTGTACAATTCACTCGTTATTGCATAAAGTGCGTAACTTTATTTAAACCCAATACTTACACTAATGTCATCCGTGGATAGAAATCCACTGGCAGGTCCTGAAATATAATTAATGCTAAATCTATGTCCATTGGCTCTATATGAACTGGATTTGGCTCCATCATAAAGTCGATGAGATGCTGAAATTTCCCAGAAAATAGTAGAAATATGGTAAAAACATGCTTTGCTTTGATGTCACCGGAATGAAAGAAACTCACAGCAGCTGTAGTCGCTCTGAAGGCATTTTGAAGAATACACCCATGTGTCTGATGATCCAGTGTCAAAAATCACATTAAACTCTTGAGGAGGATTGCCAATTTTTATGGGACCAACATACTGGGCCTGCAATTATAAAGCCAACTGTGTGCAAGTTCCTGACAAATGGTGCTTGCCACTTACGTTTCCATAATTCTTGAGAGGGTTAACCACCGCACCTCCCACATAGATGTAGTCATGCCTCTTCAATGGAATACCTTCCTCGTGAGCAATCTGTGCTTCTGATTTGATCTTCGTTAGTGGAATCCTGTTTTAAAATGTTTACCAGTAAGAGTTTTCGGTTTTGAGGCAATAATTTGATGACATACAGTGTTGGAACATTAATCGACTCGTACTGCTAGTGACATTTTCTGAAGCGGCAGAAGAACGAATCTTGCTTGCACGGCTTGCACTATCCATATCTTCGATTCGTTCTTCTGCCGCTTCAGAAAATGTCGCTAGCAGTTTGACTCGATTAATGTCCAACACTATACCTGACTAATCCAGTGGCAAATGCAATGAGGCAGAGAAGCAGCACAAGCACATGTGACATTTTCAAGCCCTGTGTCTTTACCTGCACTGAGAATATTTCAGACTTTCACATATCACAAGCCCTCTTATCACCTCCCTATCTCACTAAAGGTATCTATCACTGAAGCCCTGTCTGCCGTAAGAATCTGTATAAATAGAGGTCAATATAAGATAAGGGGAGTATCAAACACATTTCTCACAGTGGCTGCAAGTTCCAGCAGCTCATCATTTCACTGAACTTCAGAAAGCGATCATCTAGTTACTAGTATCAGTTGGGTGGTCAGCTCCCAAGGGAGTCAGACTGACTGTGGCGCTGGATAGTGCCAGTTTATTAAACTCTTGTAAGGGTTGGTTGACACAATACGTGCTTACAATATTTGGATGAGTTAATTCTGGGTGCACACGACTGGCTATGGCTTGTTGGTAGTGAACGAAATGGAGTTATGAGTGCTCAGCTTATCACTTGTCTAAACTATAAAGTAATCATTTCAGGTACTAATCTATAGTCAACGGACAACTAAGAAAGCACTTCTAGAACTTCCCATTTTTAAGCATCTCGCGAAAACAAAAGAAGCCCGTTTCCTCCTTTTGTTGTGTGAAAGCATTTACATGAAAATTTTTAAAAAGGTGTTTTCTCAGATAATTTGGTACATGAAACGATTATGTCAAATGAAAGTTAGGCTGAGTCCGCTGTAGCAATGAGTTTGTTTACAGGACGTTCTACATTGGCAATTTGACAGTGGCTAACTGCTACTGCTACTTATCTGTTGAAGCTGCAAGTATATCATCTGAATCAGGTGTCATACTCGCAGCTATGTACCAAAATCGTGTGGATAATTAATCTTGGTCCTCACTGAAGTAATAAGTTGAGGTCATCTTTTTATTTGGCATCAGCAAGACGAGCAATACCAACCTGGTTGTTTGCGAAGTCAAAGATGGAGTAGCATCTTCCAATGAAGGCATCTCCAAGGATCCACAGAGGGCCCATTGGTGGTGGAATATCGATTCCCGTGAATCCAGACAGACAAATGGTGCATCCAATGGCACTCAGCTTCAGAGCATAGTCGGTGGGGCCAATGGAGACATCCTTATCTCCGAGGGAAAAGGTGACATTGGGCATTGTCGGCAGGTTGTCACAGTTGATGTACCACTTGGGTCTGACGATGTGGGTGGCACCCATGGCCTTGTTGATGGCTTTGACTTTGGCAGTTGGGCCAGCGATGACACTGGTGCCAGTGTCTACGATCATGGCACAGCCTTACTGGCAGCCAATTGCACTATCGCCAACCTGTGTGAAGAAAGGCATAAAATTACAAATGTGCATCAGGCATTACTTTAAAAGCATAACATTCAGCAAAGGAATAACAAAAGTTTCCAAAGCCAAAGTTCAAAAACATTTATAGCCTTACATTTTTTAGCAACTAAATTATAGAGAAATTCACAAAAATATCTTGCACTCTAACAGAATAGATGAGGTAGACGACCATAGTCTTCACATGGTGGAGTGCTATAATATTTTCATATTACAATAAGCTAGTGAAAACCTTTTCCAAATTAATCAACAAGCAATGTCCATCTCTTTAACAAAGTATAACATGAACACTTACTTGACATGTGCCTGACAGCTGACGACCCAGGCCAAGATGATAGCCAGGCAAGCCTTCATTTTCATGCCATGGTCGGGCTTCCGCTAACCTTCGAGTTGGTTAGTGAGAGGGAAGCTCTTTTAGATTGTTGTCCAGGTTACCTCTTCTTCAAGACTGTCAGGTTCGGATATCAGGGCGACGCAGTTGCCTGCTGGCCCTGATATCGTCTGCCTAGTCAGTGTATGTATGGGCGAAGCAGATGCCTGCTGGCCCAACCATCACCCTTTATTTTATGAAGGTTATCAGATTTTTCGTGGATCTGTTCTTTTCATCTAGGACGTAACATGGAAGATGTTGACCAAGATGTTGACAATACTTGAGTCTCCATTTTTTTACAGGGCTGAGAAAACGGTTGCACTTGATCTGGCTAACACCTGTAATTGTAGACATTGTACAGTACACACAGACACATGGGTACAAATTTGTTTGCAAAGTACAGTATCATGCATCTGGGGAGGTCAAGCTCCTCTTTGGCAATTTACACGTCAGATTCTGGCTTATAGAAAGACAGCAAACATTATGCAAGCACTATATTTACAGCATACTGTTAATGCACATTGCACAAGTTATACTGCACATGTTACTGTAACATGCATGTAATTGTATATGAATCAATAGAAATACAATGAATAAGAAACAAATCCCCAACACTTTGTGGCAAATGGGACAACTGCTCCGAGTTCTAAAATTGATTGCAAAGAATTAGTATACAGTAATTGAGTCCTTCTTCCTCGAAAATAACTTTTGCCCGGACTGCTCAGCTGTCTTATCACTCTATAAACATTACTTCATGAGGAGCATTCAAGCTATTTGAAGAGAAATATCTTGTGAACACAGTAAGTCACCCCTTTGTTTTGTGATAGCATGCAATGGAGGAGAGCAGAGGTGAATCCCCTCAGGTCATTACACTTCCACCTTTGAGATATATAGTTTGATATTCAGATTCAATTCAGATCTTTCACAGGTTTCCTTTTAGATTCTCTCTTTTCCGCACTGTTGCTAAATCAAGTTTTTCCAACCCCAATATTACTTGGCTCATTCCAATACTTTCAGTGAATTACATAACTCACTTTGCGACATATGTAAATTGATAGCATTTACTGGATGTGCGAAAAGTCAAGTCAGATACATGTGATTGGAATTCGTATCCTTGTTTGTGCTATTATTTAGCATGTGAAAGAAGGAAAATAATACATCACTTGTTTGTTAGTGCGATGAGTACTTTATTGGCATGCAGTTGTTAGTAGCATTGAGTTGAGGTCACCTTTTTATTTGGCCTCAGCCAGACCGACCTGGTTGTTTGCGCGGTCAAAGACGGTGTAGTACCTTCCGATGAAGGCATCTCCAAGGATCCACAGAGGGCCCATTGGTGGTGGAACATCAAGTCCCATGAATCCAGACAGACAAATAGAGTGTGACATGACAGTCACCTTCAGAGTGTAGTCGACGGGGCTAAGGGAGAATTCCTTATCTCCAAGGGAAAAGGTGACATTGGGCATTGTTGGCAGGTTGTCACAGTTGATGTACCACTCAGGTCCAATGATGTGGGTGGCACCAATGGCCTTGTTGAGGGCTTCGACCTCGGCAGATGGGCCAGCGATCAGACTGGTGCCAGTGTCTACGATCATGGCACAGCCTTCCTTGCAGCCAATTGGATTATCGCCAACCTGTGTGACGGAAGGCATAAAATTACAAATGTGCATCAGGCACTACTTTAAAAGCATAACATTCAGCAAAGAAGTAACAAAAGTTTCCAAAGCCTGGAAAGTTCAAAAACACATTTATGGGCTTATGTTTTTTAGCAACTAAATTATGGAGAAATGTACAAATATCATTGTCTGTGTATTATCACTTTTCTTGTAAATCTTATCTGTACATCTTCTAGCATAACTCATGCAATTAGTAGTAACCAACTTCAACTTACAGAAACTCCAGTTCCATTGACCTGCCAGTAGCCATGGCGTGTGACTGGGATGTAGGTGATGTCTCCAGTGTAGTGGTCACCATCAGTGCCGCCAAAGGTCAGAACTCCACCAGTTTGACCATCGGGGTCACGGTTCAGGTAGAAGGAGAAGACTGCCGGGTTGAGCAAGCCCTGCTGTACCATGTTGTCGACGACAGGGGTGACCCCATCGACAGAGATCTCAGGGTAGCCCATACCCAGGATGCCATCAAACTTGCCTGCGATGAAAGCCAATCCGGAGCTTGACTCTGCCTCAGTGAAGGTCTGGTTCTCTACAACAATGCCACCAACCTGACAAATGCAATTACTTCAATTAGGATAACTGTCAATTAATTTGTCATAGAATTCTGAGGACTTCCTAATAATTATTATCTCACTTACATTGACAGTATCCTGTGAGAGGATTCCCTTGAGGCTTCCAGATCCATACGTGACGTCAAACGCGGTGCCATTTGCAACATAGGTTTTGGAATTCTCGTAGTGGTACTTTTTGTGAGTGTCTAAAACACAAGACGCAAATGTGAGTGACTTGTTCAGTCCATTTCATTAACTGCGAACTTACAGCATGCAGCCGCAGTCCACCCGCATCTGTAGGACCAGACCCACAGGTTGGAAGATCCAGTGTCAAACACGACATTGAAGGGCTGGGGAGGAGTTCCAAGGGTGATGGGGCCGTAGTATTGGGCCTGAAATAAACAACGAGCAGGGTGACAATAGCATTTGAATAATGGCATAAATCCAAGTATGGCAGGGCACTTACATCCATGTAATTAAGAAGGTTGACACTTCCACCTTCAGTGTACTTGAACTGGAGGCCCTCAGCATTCTTTCCCATCAGACCCAGAGTCCGACGGGCAGTCGGTATCTTGGTCAAGGGAACCCTGGTAATGGAGACAGAGTTAGTGTCTCATTGTGCATGGCTTTTGTATACACATGTAAAGAAATTTTGGACAGTACCATCTCCAATCATTAACAATGACATGCAGCAGTAACACTCACTTGAGGAGTCCCTCGCAGGAGATGGCCAAGGCCAGGAGAAGAACTGCGCAAACCTTCATTGTCGTGGCTGATGAAAACTGGACAACGGGGCTTCCTTGTGATCCTCCTGCTTTTATTCAAGGCTACTCTTGACTTCTGACCCCACACTTCAGAGTATCAGGTGACTGGAAAAACATTAGTCAAGAGTTATATCAGTCCGTAGTGGCTATCAGAAGATTATATCCCTTCACCTTGTCAGTGATTTCTCCTTCATTCATTATCTCCTGAGATTTCAGCACTTGAAAGGCAAGGCCAACATGTCAAATTTGACATTGACAATGCATTATCTTCATTTTTTTTTTATATCATTGAGAAAGCAGTTGCACCCAATCTGTCCAGCACCTGTAACTGTACTCGTTGTATAATACACACATTGGAGACAAAATTATTTGCACAGTCCAGTATCGTACATCTTCTCAGGTCACGCTTCTTTTTTGCAACCCCTTACATAAGCAAATGACAGGCTCAGGATTCAACAGAACAACTGGTCTACAAGCATAATTCACAGCAGAAGGTACCCACACCATTATTTACCACCAAGTTGCCATTATTACAATTCCATTCATGCCATTACAAATATTGTACAGTAAAGCCTGCCCATTACGTACCCTGGGTATAGCGGAAGCCTATCCATTGCGGAATTTTTCCTGGGAACAGGCATATGTATAGGACATGTAATGTGTTTTTAGACGGATATTACAGAACCTGTCCAATGCAGAAACGGAGAGGATTTTTGTCTCCCTTCAGAAAAATCTATGTCCATAATGATGCGAGTCACAGCAATAGAAACTACAGACGGTTCTGCCTCTGAGTAACCATTTTTGGACAGTCCTTTCACCATACTAATAATAATATAATAATAATAATATAATAATTGTGGGTAATGCTTTCACCCCTTCCGGGGTATCGCATGAACCTTTATTTTATTTTCCAATTTTTCTTTTAACTTCCACTCCGGTGCAAGGAATCAAGGAATTTGGGTAAGGATAGGGATTTTTCGGGGAGGGAACATGGGTGCAAGGTGCAATGTCATAGCTATGGGTCATGTGCTGTTCCCCAGGAGGTTAGGTTGCCAGACACCTCCTTGGTGCAGGTCAGAGACCCTCCCGACGCAGGTGAAAGGAAAGTTCCCCAGGCGGGGATCGAACCCGGGGCCTTTCACTCAGCAAGCCGTGACGTTACCATCACGGCCACCACACCTCCCCGCTTTCACCATACTATGTCTCCAATTTCTGGAATTCCTATCAGCCTTAAAGATATTGAGATGAAAGGGGACTATTTTTGGTTGGCAAGAAGATGGTGGGCTAAGTTTAGTTCACGGTTCAGTCCAGTTTTAAAATGTCGGGGAAGAGGAAGGCGTGGACAAAGGACCCCCTCCCCTGGTATGACGCTTAAAAATTTCATTTTTCTTCTGTGTTCTCGCCTTTGTTTTGTTTGATTTGATTTAAAATATATATATATATATATTCTATCTTGCAGCCGCCCCTAGGCAATTCCCTGCTCTGCCTAATCGTAAATCTGTCGCTGGCTAATCAGGAGTCATTATGAAATATCCTAGAAAAGATAACACTGTAATACAGTAAGATTTCATATCTTATTAGATGCGGAAAAGTCTTTTTATCTGACATTAATTCCAGTGACCTATATTTATAAGCAATGTTTCACCGGTTTGTAAAGATGAGTAAGATCAATACGTGCTGCCATGTAATGGTCCTCCTGATCACAAAACAGTGCCGATTCCTTAAGATATTTTGCACACAGGTGTTTGCATAGCTTCAAGAATTAAGTCGCATTAAAAATTAAACAGCAGAACCCTGCCTGTAACAGCAAATATTAACAAAGCTGACTGATCATGCAAATCCTAGATGTCCTCTTCTACTTAAGACACAATTCATCAAACTATCCTGGTAAATATTACTTGCTTGCTGTAATCCTCATCATTAGAATTTGCCCTTTATATTTTCCCCTCTCCAGTGAAAATGTGCATATTTGACCATATGTGATGAAGAGAATTGTATTGTGGGAAGCTTTCCCTCTCTTGTTACTTGATTTGTGAATGATCACTTTCTAGAAGTTGTCTTCATCATGCAAAGCCCTCTTGATGTGAACATATTCCGCATGTTCATCCATCATGAGCAGGGAAGTGATCAACACCCCTCAATTATTCCATTTGAAATATGGAATGCTCAATAATCGATTTCATTTCCATATTTCAAGTTTACTAGATCATCAGCTGAGAAAATACTGGACTATGCTGATGCAAGGCTGAGAGAGAAGCACTGATTTACACATCTGCAAAAACTGACAGCAAGGCCCCTTGTGTTTGCAATACTTCCTTGTAGGTTACTGCCATCCTTCTAATGTGATGCAATTAAAATATAATGTGACAATACTGTAGTACAAAGGGTAACGTGTTATGTAACATAGCAACTGCATCAAGTACCATTGACTAGTTACAATCTTTCACTTCGGCAAGTGATATCAGGTAGGTCTATAGTGAAAAACGAAGTATGGATATCACATTCCTGATTCATCTTCATCCAACTACTATAAAAGCTATCTTCCTTGTTGCTTCCCCTACAAAGTTCCTTCATGGTCATGAATTTGGGTGATATAAGCCATTGTGCTGCAATGCACAACTAATGTATCTGCAACTGGGACCATGCCTGAATGCCAAAAATTAGGTCAAGGTCAAGAATATAATTAATAAATAATAATTGGCTGGCTCGTGATAGGCCCGCTGGAGCCTTTTAGGGGATCATCTGTTATTTACCTGACTTTAGTCATTGTCTGCTCTATGATGGTGTTTGTATTAGTTAACATTGCCATTTCCTGACAATGGTTCTAACCAGTTAATTTGAATTTATTTTCTTCATACAGATAGTGAAACCGATCATATTCATCTTCCTGACAGCTGATAACATTTGTGAATGATGCTAAATCTCATAATCCATGCACACAGTAAGAACATGTACAGCCTTACATAACTTGACAAGTTTCCGCATTTGATGGCATACAAGACACACGGGCATGTAAGACGGACCCCCCATTCTAACCGCAGATCATATTCTGGAAAAAAAGCCTTTATTGTATTTTCGCATGTAATTTTTTAGCCATCTTTTGGGGAAAAAAGTGAGTCATATATGCCATCAAATACAGTAATTGCCTAAACCCGTTTAACAAATCCTCTCTTTTATAACGTACAGTACTTATACATATGTTAGTAATGATGAAATAGGTGTTAGGTAATATCTTTTATTAGTATTGGTGCTTATCACTTGGCCTCAGCCAACCCAACCTGTGCATTTCCATAGTCAAATACAGTGTAGAACTTTCTGATAAAGGCATCACCCAACCTCCACATTGGGTTTGTATCGTCACACATAAATATAGGTGTGCATGTATTAAATATCCCACCAGATTGCTGCAAAAACAAAATGCTTTAGTAACTGATCAATTATTTTAAAAGCATACAGTACATACCGAAATGTAATCATTTCCCTGCATAACAATGGCATGCTCGCCAAAGTGAAAGTCCAGCTTCGGTAGGTCAGGGATGCGGCTGCAGTCCACAGTCCACTTGCCAGTGAGAATATTCTGTGTTGCTCCTATTTTGTGATAAATGGACGTAATATCGTCTTTGTGCCCAGATACATAGGCATAGCTTGTCTGAAACGTGGCGTTGCAGCCATTCGTGCATGCAGCAGGATTTCCACCCACCATGACGCTAACATAGGTGAGAAAAATCTTTAAGTACAAAATGTAGTACATGTAATGTACGTGACAAGACCCAAGACCAAAATTATCCTTCCTTTTCTTACGCCATCAATTAAAAGTTCTTCTATTGTACATGAATAATGATGAAATTGAATATTTCAGTACCTGCTTAGTTCAACTTGCCACTTTGCCTTCTTGTTCACGGGTATGTAGGTAATGTTGCCGTTGTAATGGTTGGCATCAGCTCCACCCAAAGTCAATACGCCACCTGGTGCTTTTTTCGGGTCCCTGACAAAGCAAGCATAGATATCAAAATAATGCATAAACTGTGTAATTCTTAAGAGTGTCAAGATTAAGAAAGGCATCTGAAATAGCGCCTTACATATCAAAAAATTCAACCAATATGCAATGAAGAATGTAAATTTTCCAACGAAAAATAAAACAAAATTCAATGAAAGAGAATGTGACAGAGACGTTGATAAGGCAGGCTTCTTGTCTCAATATTGGCACTGCATTGCAATAACATTTGTAAACATTTCTATTATGCAGACTTACTTGCTCATATAGAAGGCAAATACAGGCTTGTCAATCAATTTGTCGGCAATCATTTGACTGAAGATGGTGGGGAGCCCAGAAGCTGAAGCTTCGTTAAATGCCATTCCTACAACGGCATCACACTTAAATGATCCAAATGGTGTCATTGGCGTAGTTGTCATCTCTGCGAAAGTGTACTTCTTTGTTGCCACGTTAGAAATCTGTACAAAGAGGAAAAGAAGTGTCAATCAATTCAGGACATGCCTTTGAAAGACAGAAGAGAGGTTTAAATATTACAAACAAGGCAGATCTCGATTCTATTTCAAGAAACGATATGTATAAACCATTAGTTGGTGCATTATTATGCTGTAAACACAATTAAATAATGTACCCTTTTGGTAAATGTATGCAAATAAATAATGAGGAATGCTGAATTCATAGACTCACTGTGATGTCATCAGTGGAAAGGAATCCTGCCACATGGCCTCCAAGTAAGTCGACATCATAGTTGGTACCATTCACTTTGTAGGTAGATGATTTACTGTTGTCATACCGAGCATGTGCTCCTAAAAATTATTGAAATAAAATTATTGCTTGCATTGCACAATTATAGCCCTAACACTTACTGCAAGGATAAGCCAAAATGCCACACTTCTCGGAGTAGACAACAGTATCCGCAAACCCTGTGTGAAAAAAGGCCTGGAATATCTGTCCAGGAGTCCCAATGCTAATAGGTCCATAATATTGCAACTGTAATTAACACGCGAATCAGGAACAGTGTTCATGAATAGTGACCCTAGCAGTGACTTACGTTATCATAATCCGTAAGGGTCTCATCCGCTGGACCTGTTTTCAGCTTACCCAGGGGAATCCTAGAATGAAACATTAAAATCAACAATATTGTAAGCACACAAAAACCCTATCAACCAATTAAGTCTGAAAATGAGGTCATTCACTACAACAGCAGGTCGTAACGCAATAAGTGAAGGTTACGTAAGTTTCTAAATGCAAACCTTGTTTTCTAAATCAATACTTATAGATTCATTCAAAAAAAAAATGACAGTAGTAAAAAACTTCTAATAAAATCTAACACAAATTAATGAAAATTTCACTCACTCCAACAGAGCGTTGCATGTGGCTATTGCCACCAGGAAGAGTGCGACAGACTTCATTATTAGTGTGGTGGTGACACTCACAGAAAAAGTTTTCGGGGGCCCTATATATGAGCAGATAGGAAGTAATCAAACGCTCTTGAACATGTACTCGAAGTTACGCAACCAAGAACGAAGGTAAGAGTTAAACTGCGTATCTGTGGTGACCTCAAGTCCAAAATAGTTATCTAATCAAGAAGAAAACACTTACTCTCCCGCTAAGTGTGTGTGCCAGACAGCAAGACAAGAAAAGGGTACGATATTTTCATCAAGTGCAGTTATGAACAATGCTCTAATGCTTTGAAAGACAAAATGGCGTTCAAATTTTGGTCCTTGGACTGATCCACAAGGATATGGAAGTTTGGGTTGCGGCTGATGAAAGCCAATAATTTTCCAGCTGTGGATGTGGGCTTGAGAGCCAAATAATTTAAACATGTGAAATGCAATATTGTATCCACTGTAAACTGCAAAACATTAAAAGAGCATCACTGCTAATGGCCGGTTTTCATAAAAATCCCGGTTCTTTAGGAAAATCCCTATTCTATTTGCAGGGATTTTCCGAAAGAACCGGGTTTTTTATGAAAACCGGGCTTGGTGAAACCGGCCATAAGTCTCTCATGGAGCATCGATTTTTACTGCTCTTCTAATGCTCCGCTAATCCTCTTGTGATGCTTTTAGCAGAAAAAAATGCACCACAGGAGCATAAGAAGAGCATTAAAAATTGATGTTCCATGAGAGACTCACCAGTTTAATGTTTTGTAGTTTACAGTGTATGTAACTGTCTTTTAAATGTTAAAATGTCTTTCCTCTCCCCGCCAGTGTGTCATATTACTATGAATTCTTTAGAAACTCCAGCGGAGGCTACAATGTCCTATCAGCAGTCAATTGCAATGATCACGCCATCAGTGACGCACATACCTGCGATGCGTGACATGTGACCATTCCCCATTTCCAAAATGACAATTAAAACATTTTAAATCAAAATCATCATGTTGCGTTATTATTTACATGTGAATGTTGCTGATGTTTGTGGAAAGCCATGCTAAAGTTGACGTCATGGTGTTTTTTGCATCATTATTCGAATACAAATGTCACTATACAGGGTGTATATCTGAACTCAGTGCCCCGACGTATATGACTGCCTTCCTAGCCACCAGAGGATCGATTTAAGTATAGGAGTCCTATGTCTGGGCAGCCCCATTACTGAGATACACTCTTTAGCGATTTTTGCCTAATCGCTCCTTCTGACTTTTAAATAGAATTTTCTGGTGTAACTAGCCAAAGAGGCCTTACCACCTGTGGGCAACAAACCAACAAAGTCCCGCCCCCAGACCTTCCAGAGCCTTCTGACTGGGGGAGGGTTCGATGGGTGGCCTAACCGACAGGATATTTTGTACTACATGTTTGCGGCCAATTATCTCCGCAATGAGGCTGCCCAGACATATGATTCCTATACTTAAATCGATCCTCTGGTGGCTAGGAAGGCAGTCATATACGTCGGGGCACTGAGTTCAGATACACCCTGTATAACTCGAGGCAGCATTTCCTTGAATCATCTGTAATATTGTGAGCCACACAATGTTAAAGGTATTGCACAATCTATATCAAATATAAAGTTAAGCAAAAATAGACTCCCCAACACTTCATCTGTTGTTGCATCAATGTATGATTATAAAGATGAAGTGCTAAATGATTGCAGAGAATATTTTTGCTGCAGTCAGCAAAATGATAAGGACAGATGCGTTAATTGTTTTGTGGATTACAAAAGCAAACCCCCTTACCATCCAGCCGGAAACGGTTTGGTTGAAAGATTTAACAAAACGTTGGTCGACATACTTAGTCTTTATGTCGACAACAACCAGCTCAATTGGGACAGAAACCTTCCTCTAGTTCTAATGGCGTACAGGGGTGCCATTCAGGAGTCAACAGGGGAGACTCCTTTCTTCCTAAACCATGGTCGAAACATTGTCTTCCCGTTTGACGACATAATAAAACGTTATCTCCAGTCCCCTGGTAACAACTTCACTGAAAATCTTGTGAAAACTCTCCAAAATTCGTACCATGTTGTAAAAGACAGGATTCACAAAGCTTTTCTACGACAGAAAAAATCACATGATCGTGGGTTTCGTCCAAAACACTTACGTCAAGGCGATATGGTACTAATTCACAAGCCCCAGTACAAAAAAGGACTCAGTCGAAAATTCCATCAGACTTGGCATGGTCCTTACAGAATCTTGAACCGTAAAAGCCCTGTTATTTTTGAACTTCAAAAACCAGGCCAGATCGGTTCGTTCACGATTCACAGAGATCGACTTAGAAAATATTTTCCCTCAACTCCTTTTCCTACAATGGACATTCCATGTGTGGACACTCAAACTACATCACAAACATTCTCAAAGCCAGTCCATACCAATGCCTCCTCCTACAATCTTCGTCCAAACCCATACCCCGCAGGGTTTTACAGTCAGTTTTTCAAATAATTATGAGTACTGCATTGTCGAAATTACGTGTAAACAACATTGACAGAATGGTAACCAGTCCATTGTCAAAATTCACTCAACCAATTTCTTTGACAACATGTGTAATTAAAGAGGCTGTGTTGTATCCTTAACAACCTAGTTGGCTGTTTTCAAACATTGTTGTCAGTTCTGTTCCAAAATAATATAGAACAGACACCCTCTGAGAAATTTTCTCTCATATTCATAATGGGGAAGGGGGAAAAGAAGAAAGGTCCAAGGGGGGGTATCAACCAGTACCGGCCCTACGCTCCACCACCACTGTTGAGCCTGTTGTCTAGTCCACCACCTCAACCGCTACCGGTGATAGAAGACGTTCCGACCCTGGCAGATGAAGGTTCACAGTCACCATACTACCTTCCGTTGTCGCCCACGCAGTTAAACAACTCTAACTGGAAAAAGTTGCACAACGAATTGGTAGAAGCCTTTCCGGGAATACTGTCTCCCATACCAGAAGCAGAAGGTGAGCCTAAATCCAGCGGGTATGATGCGCTGGTGCCAGCAATAGATTGGACCACACCCATGGAGGTGGAATTAGATCTTCCAAAAAAGATCTCCAGAGATTTCACTCACCAGATGATCTACGACCACGTGACCTCAACATGCGGTCCAGTGGATGACTTGTTGGCTGGTGTGGCAGCCAACCAGGTCATCCATTCCAGGCCATCCATTGGCCATGGAATAATAACCTATGGTCCAGGGAACCTCATAGCACCTCCGTGCTACAGGAGGAAAAGAAGAAGGAACTGTTCCCCGGAACATTCTTTAAAACGTTCCTCACCACCACCAACGTAGATATTGGCGGGGGTAGCATCATCACCACCGACAGGAAGCCGGAGGACATCATCCCGGAGGACATCATCACAGAGGACATCATCACAGAGGACATCATCACCGACGATTGGAACATGGAAGACGTCGTCTCTGGTGACCTCAACCCGGAGGACTTGATGTTTTCACCAGATCATCTCTAAAAAAAAGTGGCAGCCCTGTTGGACTACCTCTTTTTTGCAAGAAAGAGAGCAATGTGATGTGTATCTTATATAATGTACTTGTTGTTTTCAGTTACCATCTTTTGTTACGTACTTGTTGATTTCAGTTACCATCTTTTGTTATGTACTTGGTTACCTAGGGTTGTTATGTCAATTTCTGTTCCTAGGACCGTTACGCTGGTGACCTAACAAATATGTAAACTAACAGAGGTGTTAAATAAAAGTGCCGAGGCCATGTGTGGCAGTCAGACTGGAGACAGCGTCGAGAGAGGGTCTCCCCTCCTGTTGACTGCGACGAACTGGTCTTCGCTCGAAAATCCAAATGTTGGTCGTTAGTAATTGGCGTACCGGTACAGGTAATGGTACCACTGGTTGAACGGTTGGTCGCAGGCATCTGCACCACTGACTATTCAGCAAGTGGTAGGGGGATATCCGTACCGCAGGCATCTGCACCGTACGGACTATCCTTCCGGACCGTATACCATCTTACTACTCAGTGTGACGGTCAGACCGCAGGCATCTGCACCGTTTGACCGTTGTGCTGCAGTAGGAGGCGTACCTATTGGGTGATACTAAAAGCGCTTCCCTCTCACTGACCGTACGCGGTTGGCGGAAGCCCGGACCGGGTCCGGACGGTGTACAGCAAGCCGTCCGCGTACCTCCCTGTGACGTAAATGTGAGTCACCCTGAACCTGGCGTCACACTAATATTATACTGAATGCAATCATTTATCAGAACAGCTAAATCTCATAATCCATGCACGCAGTATGAACATATATATACAGTAAAACTTCTGTAAGTCGAAGTTCTCTAGAAGTATAGCCTTACATAACTTGACAAGTACCGTCCAAGTACCGTGCAACAGAAGCATCATCATTTTAGTCCTCCATCCACATCAGCCACAAGTCATCCACCAACATCAGCCACCAATCCCTGGCCCGGACACAATTCTGGCCGAGTGGCCATGGATGCGGAGATTTGTGGGCACCAATGGAAAGAATCCAAAGTACCATGAGTCAGCCCCCATCTCCCATTCCCGCTGCCAGGCCTCCATTTGCGAGTCGAATGCCCGTTTTCCCATGTAGTGTGACGATATGGGCAGGAAGCGGCAACCCACGGTGAGCTGAGCCACCTTCTTTGCTTCCTGATCAGCCAGCTCGTTCCCGAGCGTACCTTGGTGTGCCTTAACCCAGTGGAGGTTGACGCCCTGGTTAGCTCCTTTCATCAGCCTACTTGCGTATTGAGCCGATCCGTTGGTGGAGATTGCGTTTACCACCGTTTGAAGAGCTAACTTGGTGTCAGGAAGGGGCGGAGAGCGGCCAGCAGGTGTCTTCTGACCGCCTTCACCTGCGTTAGGTGGCCCCAAACTTTGGCCCCATATAGCAGCACTGCTGATGCCAATATGCGGAGTCTGCTTCTAGGCGCCAACCCCCAGCGCTGCCCTGCCACCCTCCACAGCCGGGATGATATGCTGCGTACCTTCGCAGCCGTCTTCTTGATGTGGGTGAACCAGAAGAGTTTGGCGTCAATGTGTAATCCGAGAACTCTCATGGAGTGGTTCAGTTCTATACGCTCCCTGCGGAAGAAGAGCCTCGGTTTCTTTTTCTCCTTGCAGTGAGGCAGGAAGAGACTCTCCGTCTTCGCCTCGTTATACGCAAGTCCCAATGCAGATGACCACCCCAGCTTTAGCCAAGCGTCCTGGATGGTGTCAGCATCGTGTTGGAAATCAGTAGGACCTGATCGTCTGCATAAGCCTGGACATGCACCCTGTCCAGACCCGCATCCCTCATGGTCTGGAACCATCCATCCATGACCAGGATCCACAACATGGGTCACAAACTAGATCCCTGCGGGCAGCCCCTCTCCATGGTATACAATCCCCAATCGCAAATGAGGTCAGGCGGGCCAAGGAATCCCTCCACCATGCGGATCAGTCCCCCAAGACATCGTGCCTGTAGTAGCGCCGCCATAATTTTTCTATGTGGGAGACTGTTAAATGCGTTTTTTATATCAAGAGTGATAATCAATCCATACAGTGCCTGGCAAATTATCGGGTCCCGGGGCCTTGTCAACATACATGTTCAACACAGTTTCCTGAAGTTCTCCATCGGTGAAAGGAAGGTCCAAATGATCATCATGGAGATCCGTGCGAGGGCGTGTGTTCCATGAACCGTCATTCCTCGGGAAGTAACGGTCTATCGTAGCAGCTCCAATGTCGACCAGTGTGATGGCTGGGCCGTTGTTTCCCTCAATTCTGCGACTGAACTTCCCTCGTAGAATCTGGTATCGGAGCGGGGGGAGAGGGGAGCCAAGTGGGTCCGGAGTTTGGTTCGGAGCTTGCCAGCATGGTCTGGCGTTTGGTTCAGACCAATGCCTCCATAGTTGAACCCGGATCCAGAGGGAGGTTCGGAGCGGTTCAGAGTTTGGATATGTCCAACATACCAACACAACGGGCGGAAAGGCAGAAAAACCGCTGGATTTACTCCAGCGTATGCGTTAAGTTTTCATGGTGGGAGAAAGACATTTCCAAGCAGCAAATGTCACATTTTTATGTCATAAGCATTTTTTGTATGTCACAATATGTCATACCCATTTTTTGTATGTCACAATATGTCATACCCATTTTTTGAATGTTACAATATGATATTTTAACGTACAAAAATGCATATGACATACAACAAATATGTGTGACATGAGAATGTGACATCCAAAAAATGGGCATGACATATTGTATCGTACAAAAATGCGTATGCATAAAAATGTGACGTTTGCGGTACACCCTGTATCGCGGGTGCTTGGAAATGTCATTCTGCCACCATGAAAACATGACGCATACGCTGGAGTTAAATCCAGCGGTTTTTTCTGCCTTGGTTTCCAAAGTGAATGTCCAACTGTCCCTTTAATAATGCACTGATTACCAGCAAGCCAAAAGATGTTCGAAGACCAAAGAGACAGTACTTGCCTTCTGTTGTTTGAAACTGTCCCTGAATTTGGCAGTAATGCAGTGTGTTACTCGACTTCCGTCTCTCCACTAACTTGCTCATATCCATCACTGTGATGTAATGCTTTGCAGCGTTTCCAAAGAAGCTTCAGCTTGAAAAAGTGAGCTCGGGAGCTCACCTCAGGTTTCTCACATTTAGTAACATATTGATGTTCACGTAGAATCATCCTGGCCTGCTCCTGGGGCTCATTGTATGGATCTACACGTTGCAAACAGATGTCAATTCAAGTGTCAATCACTCCAGAACAATATCCATATTCAAGCACCTAAAGGGGCAGCAATTGGTGCTTAACTCTCAGCTTTCTGTAGCAGCCGTCCATCAGAATCCAGCAACAGTTGACACTAATGCGTTCCTGCCCGGGCACACGACTAAGGTGGGAGGCAGGCCTGTCAACCCTGTTGCTGTTCTCTTCTGCAACATCCATTGCATGTATAATGTCGGGATACTGTCAAAAGTGTCTCCCACCACCACCACCTGCAAATACAATCAACTTCAAATAACGTCCTCAGAAAATTCCCAGAATTATTACTTACCAATTGATTGTACAGTGTTGGACATAAATCGAGGCATGCTGCTAGCGACATTTTCCGAAGCGGCAGAAGGAGGAATCGAATATAAGGATAGTGCGAACCGAGCGAGCAAGATTCCTTATTCTGCCGCTTCGGAAAATGTCCCTAGCAGCATTTATGATACTGTGGCTCACAACCTGCCAAACAAAAAAAAAAGGTAGTGGACTGAAACACCAATAATTTCCGTCTCGAAACTATTTTATTCTAAAAAAAAAACTTATCCACAAATACGCTGTTATTTTGTACCTCATAAAACCTTGGGGGAAAAGAAATGCAAAACGACTACCATTAAACCAAAAAAAAAAGAAAAGTGAACAACATACTTCTGGTTGACAAGAGAAGAAAAAAAAAAAAATACAGATCATACTTTTAACCTCAATAAATACTGAACTTTCCCCCCCAAGACATTTTCTCCCACAGAACGTAAACACAAACCTACTTTTCCAGAATATACATAAAACATCAAAACCCCACCAAAAATAAAAAATAATACTAAAGACTCGAGGATCTGGAGGCAGGGGGACAAAAAAAAAAAATTTGGGTACATTCCAGCGTTGTCAGACCAAAAGCATTTCAGAACGATCTGGTTTACAATATTCAAATTACAGGGAGGTACAAATCCAGCGCTTCCAAGTGCAAGATAAAAAAGACGGCTCATCAACTGTCATCAGGTCTATTGTTCAGGTATTGATTGGTTGAGTTCTGGGGCGTCCAGAGGCAATAAAAAACAATGGAAAAGGGGAAGACATCTCTTTCTTGCAGGGAATGGGAGGGTCCGACGCCCACTGAACACAGCAAGGTTTAATTACAAAAAGATAATCCAAGGGTTTTTTTTAAAAAAAGGACTGCCAAGAGCACTGAGATGAATTACTTTAGATTGGGGAGGGGAGGGGGGGATGTGAAAACGGAAAAAAATTGGTCCCACTAAGTACACAAAACACTTTTCGAAGGGAGGGAGAAAACAAATAATAAAAAATATCAGAGAAGAAACTTCCTATCTCACTCTTTCACTCCATTAAATAAACCAGCGTTGGAAATTAACCACGAGGATTGGAAATACAACAGGACGCAGGAAAAAAAAAATGAGAAAAAAAAACGAAGTGGGTTAAAGTCTCCTGTCTGAAATTTTTCTGTTGCTTTTACGCTTGTTCTTTGTTATCTTTTCCCTTTATGCCGTGGCTTCGGCTGCAGCCCCATTGGCCTCTGAGGCTTCGGCTGGCTTCTCATCCAACTTGGCCTTCTTCTCAGGGGTGGGGGCCAACTCGGGAGCATCCTTGGCATCCCCGCTTCCATCAGACTTCCTCTTCAGAGACACAGCCTCGGAGTCCTCAGCCACAGACACCTCTGCAAATGCGAGAGGAAAAACAGGAGTTATTGCCATGGCGTATACTCAGTGAAAGTCAATGTGATGCAAATGATACAATATTGCATTGTAATTGTATTCTTGTGCATCACTATGTTGGAGCATCTTTTAAAAATGCATCACTTACTGCCTACAACATCAACAGATATTCCATTTGACTCTTAAGTTATACAGGGTGTAAATGAATTCAGCCGACAAACTTGTAGGGGTAATAGAGGGGGCCAAGACAAACATATTTGACATAGGAAGCCGTGTCCAGAAACGCCATCTAGAGGGGGTTCATAGACAAGGAACGGGTGCACTCAGATGCGTCAGGCTGGCGGCATTAGCGAGCAGACCGTTTAGTTGCTAGGTGGTGGGCGGATTGAACACAACTTTGCATTTCGCCATAACCTGGCAACAACAGAGTTGTTGTTTATTATCTGCGCGCTACCTAGCATGCTGACTTTACTTGCTAGGTGGCTCTGTTGTTGCCAGGTTATGGTGAATTGCAAAGCTGTGTACAATCTGCCCGCCACATAGCAACTAAACGGTCCACTCGCTAACACCACCAGCCTGACGCGTCTGAGCGCACCCGTTCCTTGTCTATGAACCCCCTCTAGATAGCGTTTCCAGACCCGGTTTCCTATGTCAAATATGTTTGTCTTGGTTCCCTCTATTACCCCTACAAGTTTGTCGGCTGAATTCATTTACACCCTGTATGCTTTTGCTTGTACTGTTTGGATTTGGGTAGGGTCACTTTAACAAGATCACAAATCTGTGACCAGAGAGAAAGAAAATAAAAAACTGGCACTTATCACATCTAAATGGGATGTGGAACGCATGTTCCTTGGTTGGTTCGTCGTGCCAAAGCAACTAAGGCTATCTGGCATTCACGTGATGGGTTTTTGGTAGTGGGAGGAAACAGGAGAAGCCAGAGAAAACCCACGTAAACACAACAAAAACGCATCAAAACGCTTCCACCTAAGTGTCCTCCGTCCGACCCGGGGTTAGAACTCAGGACCTTCGAGGTGGAAGGCTGTGGCGTTAAGCACTACACCACACTGCTAACTTAGCAGTACCAATGCCAACACTGGTGCTGCTAAGTTAGCAGTGTCTTATTCTATCAGTGGGACGAAAATTCGACACATTATGGCCGGAGTAATAAAAAATATCAATTCAAACTGTTGGTTCAGTAGGTTGCTTTCACATGCACTATCAAATGCAAAAAAAAAAATCATTGGCAACTATCTGCATGTTCCATTGCTTTGATAATACGAGTAGGAATCAAGATTCGAATAGCTCTTATGCCCTGGAGAATACTTCACATTGACAATCACAGGACATACATAACCATCATTTTAAATTAATGTGCATGGCACTTCTGCATCAAGACCATAATATCCAGGGTGGCCAGTGATCTTTCATTCAAAAGCCCAGTGCTGTAATAACTACAATGAAATGCCACATTACCCTGCATAGCACAGACAGATTAACCAAGGGCCACAGTACACCTTTGGGAAACAAGCCATCCAATGTAAAGTACTGTTATAACAGATTCTCATTTATAGCAGACTTCCATGTATGGCCTGTGCATTTGGCTGTAACAGACCTCAGTTATAACACTGGATTCTACGGTCCCTTGAAATCTGTTACATTCGGAGTCAACTGTATCAGCTGCTGTCAAACTAAATCATCCATTCAACCTCTGAACTGCAAAGTATTTCCATTGAGGAATGGCCCGTTCGAACAATAGGTTCTCTCACGTCAATAACACTTGTAACCCAACTTGGTGCATACCAGACCCTCTTACAGGCTTTAAAAAGAATGGATACAAGTAACCTGATACTGGCAGCTAATACTATACTTGTTAGCTACTAAAACTGCAACAGTAATTGCTAAAAACAGGCAGCTTAATACCCATATAAGTCAAACAAGCCTTTTGGATCACCCTGTAAACAGTCAGCAATAAAATGCTACAAAAATCCAAACAGATTCCATGCGTCACACTGTTGTTATCGTAATCTATTAGGAGCAGCATCTGGACTAGGAATACTGAACCAGTGGTATTGGTGCCCTAGTGTCGATGGCTATTTGTTGACGTTGTCTAAAATGGCACGGAAAGGAATCCGTGATGGGGATATCCCTAACTTAAACAGTAACAATAATCTGAATAACTGTGGTCCCTTCAATACACTACATTTACAAAAGGCCACTATTTAAAATTTCAATAGCAATGAAAACTGAAATCACTACCTCAAGGCCACATTTGTATGTTACAACCAAATGGTGAACATGACAGCATTTAATGCTTAACAGGGACTGCAGCATGATTTTAAAGTACGGACAGACAGACTATGCCTTACGTAGAAGCCCTGACGTAAGTAGTTTCGGACTTGCGTAAAATACCAGCAATATTGCAAGAAAACCAGCTAAATTTCGGCTTGCGGCAACTCAAACCTGCCACCCAGACTCATTTTGCATGTGCCATTCATGCGTGACCCACTTCTGGGCATTGTGGAGAATCCCTTTCCACTCGCAAAGGCCTCAACTAAATACGACAGTGACTCCAGTATTGATGTACAGTAGACTCCCGATATAACAGACTTCAAGGTACCGTAGAAATCAGTCTGCTATAACCAAGAATCTGTTATATCCAGAGTCAACTGCATAATGCACTGTGCAGTATGACTTTTTAAAGCTATGTACTACATTAACATTCTATTTAAATCATGTTGCAGACCGACCCATGCCAGTCAAGGACTGGCTGTATATGCTTTCAATTAATAATAATTGCTCTGAGCTTGCTTTTTTGCACACCCTGAAAAGCAGTAAGTGGCCATTTTCTGCAAAATTTCATGTGAAGACAACGTTCAAGTACATCTCAAACTTAGCCAAACTTTTCGCACAAAACCTAATATGAACTCCGACTGGCAAAAAGTAATTAAGTCAAGGTATTACTCATTACTGGGAGAAGATTCAATGAGCCACTTGGTTGAACAACACTGGGTACAATATCGCCACTGCAGAAAGCTATTAGCATTATTATTGAATTGTATCACGTGATAATGACCTTATTCAGGTGTAAAACGGTAGGGAGAGAATAAAGACTGACCTGAGTTTCCGTTTTCTGCCCCTTTAGCCTTCTCCTCCTCCTCGACAGCTGCGTTACCATTCTCCTTGGGCTTCTCCTCTTCCGCCGTTTCCTCTTTCTTCTCGGTCTGCTTGGCGTCTCCAGCACCCTTCTCCTCCTCCTCCTTCTTTGCCTTCTCCTCTACCTTCTCTTCCTTCTTGGCATCTCCCGCTCCCTTCTCCTTCTTCTCTTCCTCCTCCTTCTTATTGCTCTTCTCCTCCACCTTCTCCTCTACCTTCTTTGCCTCCTCGGCCTCCTCAACCTTCTTCTCCACAACCTCCTTCTTTGGAGACTCCTCCACTACCTCCTTGGTTTCCCTGTAAATATCATAACCAATTATAAAACAAGCCAGCACTGAATTTTATGCAACGATCAACACCTTAAGTAGCAGCTACATTTATGAGTACCTTCTTAAATGCAGCCGCATTAACATCCTGGTAGTTAGCAACACCTTTATGTTCCATAGTAGCAGCTGTACCAAAAATCTTTGCAGAAAGTCGTACAACAAATTTTTAAGGCAGCTATGCACAAGCTCTGCCTACAGGATCAAGCACAAGTATAGCAAGCCAGGGCTGACTTCATACAGACAATAGTCTCCGCAGTACAATCCTCGACCAACCCCAGCTTCCCCGAAATTCGCTGCGAAATAACACACGTGATTGTCCTAATCTTTGCATTAACGAACCATGCACTGAATTGCAGCCAATATGCTGTCAATGGGTGGAATTTTTGTCTGCTCGATACTTAGCAGTACCACTACAGGTACTGCTAAGTTAGCAGTAACTAGCAGTGGGGCAAAAATTCCACCCATAGTCTTTTTAACATGTCAGGAATTTCAATCTTGCAACTGTTGACCTAATGATTCAAGATACAACTTTTTCCCCCCCTCATTTATCATACAGCACAATTTCATTGTTCCCTCTTGCTGATAGCCTATCAGTGTCTTCAGAAATGCTGCTCATTGATTACACAAAGTATGGTTGTCAAGAGGCAAGCACTTCAATTTATTGTTGTTTTTTTTGTGGCACGATTCTTCAGGTAGAAGTACACAAGAAAATATCCTGGCATAACCCCTTTAACCCCAGTTGAATCTGAGAATGGTACAGCCGTCACAAGACTTTAAAAGTGGGGTTGCACTGTAGTAGGTTTAGTGCAACACAGCCTAAGTGCAAGTCTCATTGTTGAATGTCGTCATTGTGAAGTACCACTCTGTAGTTGAAGCTAATGAGACATTTTCGAGTCTAATGTCTTTTTTTTTTCCTTTTTGTTTGAAGGAATTGCCATGCTGTTTCCATTGCATGCTACTCAAGTAAGCACCAGTTTGCTGTATTTCCAACCCTCGGTAACCCTGAACTTATTCAAAGCTTATACCAGTTCCAGTTCGAGCTTCACGAACACCTGCTTTTCGTATGAATCCAGTGTTCCCAAGAGCTGTAATGAAGGCTTTGACAAGAGTGGACTGCTACCTGCAAGTACAATGCATGATACTGTCACGTACTATCTGCACTAGTTACGCAAAATATAACTTTCCTGAGATGATGGGATGTACATGGACTTTTAAGAACATGCCCATTACGGCAGCATGCTAAGGCATGTTTCAATTAGTAAAGGCACATTTTGTACAACCAAGTAGCATGCATTACTGCACTAGCAAGGGCATACCCTAGCCGTACGAACAATGGGAAATAATCTAGCAAAACCTGTCAACAATTCCCATTTTTGTCACACCTCAGGAAAATTCCCTGCCTACACTGCTTTCCCCTTCTGCAGAGAAGGTATTACCAAGCACAGATTCCCTTGAAGGCTACATTCGTAGAAATCTCTCCAGGCAATACCAATAATGGCAAAACGAAACAACCTGGAAGCAGTGATAAAATATCCTCAGCCTAGCACGATTCAGCTTTCCTGCTGGTGGCATGTAAACAAACTTGATGCAGTTCACAGATTGGTTTTACGGCAGGATCAGACTTCTGAAACCATGCCAAATATCCAAATATGTTTTGTAAAAAGTGCCTTCGAGTTATTTTTAAAGGCCCAGTTTAAAATTCAACTACGCAGTAATACTTCACACTTATATGTGCCAGCCACGTTAAGGTAAACATCTTCCCAAGTGTGTCAAAACGGTCCCAAACTTCAGCTGAAAAGTTGCACTAACAACAAAGAGGCCGTACGTATGGAAGCATGGGCATTTCCTAAATGATTAAACGCAATCCGAGGCCATGTTTGCAACAATTCCTGTAAAACGCAGGAAACTGCACTGCTTAAAAAAAAATTTAAGATGCGACTCTAAATCCATCTGTTTCCTGACCTATTTGTGGACCATTGGCTTGCAAGTCCGCAACCAATTTTCATCAATAACATCCCTAAGGCCTTCATGTGCCCCAAATCGGGCGGAATTTGTGAGTCACCATTATTGGCATGTCTTGCTGTAACATGGAGCATGGCCAGTCTTGGTACTGGCCAATACTCTCACCTATTCCTCATATTTGTCAGCAAAGGTCAAGGGCAACGAAGTTAATGCAAACAAGCTGCCAATAGAACATTCTCCAAGAAGGAAAAAATGTACGAAGCCTCATTGGCAGCTTGATATTATTCGCCCTGTTCATCTGTTTGTCCTGTACTTTACTGTAGCTCCAAACAACGCAGGTCGGCTGCAGTCCTGACTTTTGGAATTACTAGTCGTCCGCCATGCCTACGCTCTAGCACAGCTTCTGCCTCATCTGGCCGATGCCAGTACAGTGCTGGACATAATAGCCGTCGCTGAATGTTTTTTTCCGGCAGCGGCGGCGGCGGGGTTACCTGGCAACCCTGTCTGGCGGGCCAATTCAAACATCAGCCCATGGAGAGCACTTCCATTGTTGCCACTGTTTACAAATAGTGAGTGCGCAGGCAGAAGAGAC
>JYFJ02004025.1:0-17560 GCA_000934665.2 Catajapyx aquilonaris
AAAAATTTAAATTGGCCTAATGAGCTGGGAAATTTTCACAATGATAATTTTTCAGGCGGATATTTTTGGGGTCGTCTCTGGCTCCATCTTGGGTGGGATTTCCATGCGACTAACCGCCTGGGGGGTTCAAAAATTGGTCGGATAATTTTTAAAAATTCTAAATAGGCCTAATGAGCTGGGAAATTTTCACAATGATAATTTTTTCAGGCAGATTTTTCCGGTCGTCTCTGGCTCCATCTTGGGTGTGATTTCCATGCGACTAACCGCCTGGGAGAGTTCAAAAATTGGTCTGATAATTTTTTAAAATTTTAAATAAGCCTAATGATCTGGGAAATTTTCACAATGATAATTTTTCAGGCGGATTTTTTGGATCGTTTCTGGCTCCATCTTGGGTGCGATTTCTTTGCGAGTAACCGCCTGGGGGAGTTCACAAATTGCCCGGATTTTTTTTTAAATATTTAAATAGGCCTAATGAGTATGAAGTAGGTCAGGCTAAGTGCATTGAAAGGTCTTAGAGTAATATATTCCGATGGTACTGTACACTCTGCATGTACTCTATACGCTTGTTCGGCGAGCACTCTACAGTATGACTCTCGCCTGCAAAGAAATTTGCACAAAAATTCGCACACCGCTATGTTGTTTTGCGAGGCTTTTGAAGTCTTGCAACGACCAGCGTATTGTTGGTAGCGTTTGAAACCTGCCGCTTTTGCTTCTGCTCCTTGTTTGTTTGTTTGTTTGTTTGTTTGTTGTTGTTGCAAGTCTCTCCTTATGATTTGATATTCCGTGTTTCTCCGTCGCTTTGTGCCTCCCATTGTGTGACAGAATGAGGAAATGATTTCATTGCGCAAGTGCTGGTGCGTGCATCAATTCCGACGGATAATGACGGGCCTAATTAGTTAGTGGTAGGAAGGGAGGGGAGGGGCGGGGGGGGGGGNGGGGGGGACCACATGCTCACCATTGTTGCCGAAACGCATCTCTTTGCGGCCTGATCTTTCTGAGGTTGTAAGATGAGCTGGTTTGACCAGTGAAGCAAATGGGCCAAACCGGATCAGTCTCATTGAAATAATTAAATCTGCAATTTTAGTAGTTACTTTGTGCTAACTCAGTTTAAACGAATAAAAATGCAAATTGCTCAACCCAGAAACCCAAATTTTGAATCGATGCTTATTTATCTAATTAAACTGTAATAACTTAAATAAACAATATAAATTAATTTAATAAATAGTTTTAAAATAATTTTCGTCCCAACCTTCAACAGAAATCCAGGTCAGTGTCACGCATTGTTGCGTAACCCTCCGATGGGTACTTCACAATGCTCAAAAATCGATCACCATACCCAATTAGTACACATACATTTTTTGTGCAAAAAAAAATAATAATTCCTCCCCAAAAAAGTTTTCCGCCAAAAAAAAAAGGCCCGGGTCAAACCTTCCCCCTATTTGAGCATTAATGACACGTTAGTCGCATGCGGCAAGAATGGGGCGCACGGGTCGAATCGCGCCCCCCCAAATTTTTTTAGCCTTCTTTTTATTTCGCGAGAGAGAAGGGGGGCGGTGGGTTTGGCGAATAGTGGGAGGGTTTGGGGAGGGATGTAGTCAAACTGCGTGCGCACGTACTCTTCGGCAGCATGTTTAGGTCGAGAGCTAGGAACATGCATTGGCGAGGCGACCAAGCTGACGACGACGACTCCAGCAACCCCTTACTTGCTGCAGAAGAAGGCAAGTGACCTGTGACCTATCTCGCAACAACAACAACAAACAAACAATAATCGCGGACACACAATTGTTGACCTCACATACTATACAATGTGTAAGTGACATGATGGTCAAGTGACTGTTTTTTGGTGACAAAAGTTTTTTTTCGATAAAGAGTTGCTGTGAAGAAGACAACTGCGTACAACAAGGGGGTGACTCAAGGTATTGTGGCAAATTTTTTGTTTTGGCAAAACCACTTGTTGGGACACTTTTGCGCTAAAAATTGCCTCCCCCATTTTATAGCCGTTTATCGACATGTTATGGGCAGGTACAACAATTGCGATTGTTGTCGATTGAGATCGTCAACAATGACTACAAATTTATCCAGTTAATCTGATCAACAGAGGGTTCACTCTAAGAAATTCATTGCCTCTAACTGTTGGCAATTTAGCCAACAATTGATTGTTGGCAATAATTGGACAATTACATCGTGAACTTGGGACGATAATTGTTAAGTTTCATTGTTGAATAGCCCCGGTTCGAGAATCCGGTACTGTGTAAGTCTCATCCGGATAACAAAAGTCCGGGTTGGGCAGTTGCCATCTGCAACAATACCGTTTCCAAGTAAAACGGTAGTCCGAGAGGACAGTTATATCCGGGGGTGCAGGTTCAAAGAACCTGAGGTTTCTGTTGCATTGTTGTCTCCATTTTTTTACCCCCTGGAAAATTAACAAGAATGGCTGGCAACAATTGAAATCTCATTGTTGCTCACTTATTCCATATTGGTTAATAAAGTTAATGGATTTTTTTTGATAAAACGGGCACAAAATTTTGCATTGTTGGTCAAAATTTCGTTCCAATTGTTACCCTAAATTTTCGGCGGCATTCAGGTGCCTTGACCAGGTATACGCAGCTGTTATGCAAATATGGTTAACTGTATTTTCTGCCAAAAATTTTGTTAAAATTCTCAGCGACACGCTTTTAATGCGGATTAGCCAGTATGTACAACAATACTCCTTTTTTTAAAGCCATGAACGAGGCGAAAAGCTTCCGTCACAGTCGCTTTTTTCCCCTCGCACAAAAACATGACGAGGATTTTAATAATGCGCATTGTTGTCAATAAGCAGCTTTTTGACTAAGACTTTTGCTTTTTTAATCCTTGCGATTTTTTTTGAAACAATTCGCTCGACCTTCCGGGCTGAAATTACTTAACTTACATGCGAATTAAAAGTGATTTTTTTTTATTATTTTCATTGTTTTCGGTTGTCGCTTTTAAATCTCGTTCGTAAATAATACAAGCGTCTATGTGAACGCTTTTATCCCATATCTTAGCTCCGATTTTAATAAATTAAAACCTAGTGCTAAACCCCCCCTCTTTTTGCATTACAACCAAAACTGGGCTCGCTCTTCAATAATGAATCTCGCGAACATTCGCTTCCTCGCTTCATCTAACGAGAGTCCCTACAATAATCATGACTTTATTCGCACATCACAACTTTGCGGGCTAAATTTCCACTCAAATGTATAGTTTAAAAAAAATAAACATTTTCCACTTAAAAATAACTTCGAAAATATCACACACTAGCAGTGGACCCGTTCTTCGCACAGAGGTTTGTCAAACCTAGAAGCGCCAACGCCATCTGTGGTGGAAATAGCCGCAGATGAAACATGAAACGGCTTAATTTTTTTAAATTCAAAATGTTGGGTATTTAAACTTAAAATAATTCAGTTTTCGGACTTTTCCTTAATCAGAGGCAATTAAGACATCAGTGCGCCAAATCTCAGGACTATCAGAGGTGTGGAAGTGGGTTAGGTTGCCCGGACAAACATACACAGTTATGCACAAACTTTCATTATTATTTAAACAGGACGTTTCAGATAGCTATTTTTGACACTAAGCAGGTTATCAAAAGTATTAGCTACTAATATTAGTCGGACTTGATTTATCTGTTAATTTTTGAGCTTTTCATGACCCCCCCAACTGAGGTCACAAAAGCTTATCAACATACCTTTCTTTCCCTGAGGCCCATTAGAGAGAGAAGACATACCATTGATTGTGCTGAGGGGGAAATGTATGGGTGGGACAGGGGAGCTGGGTGGGGGGGGGGGGCACGTCCAATTTCTGCTGCTTTGCATTCCGGCTTCAACCCGAGGGATCAGCCCCATAAGATTGAAGCTGTCTACAGCGGCTCTACTATTACTAGTCCCGGAGTTTCCGGATGGGTGGGAATAGAAATAGAAAAAAAAAATCAGGAAGACAGACTGAGCTAAATTGTTGCAGAAAATTTTTTCGAGAGGGAAAGTAAATTAATTGGAAATATCTCCCTACTGGTCATACTGTACCGAACAACTTTATGAATCACCCTGTACAGTGCTAGAGGGTTCTAGGCTCCGGAGAATTAATTTTTGAATACGCTAATTAAATATTAAATGCCTGAAATATAAATGGACCAAACGTCGGATATAGCCCCACATTTTGGGCTTGGAAATTATTTCTTGATATTACGCCTTACAGTGCTCTTTACCCCCATAGCTAAATAATTAATATCGCAAGAAATCTGCACTGCGTTACTTACATCACCAACAGTGTACAAAATTTCTGCTGCTAAAAATTCTGCAGGTTCATGTTGACTCCATTTGCCTTACTTCTCTCTCCTGGGTTTCTGTTCCGGACAGAGTGACACCTCAAAAGAGAAGGCATTATTGTGCGAAACAAAATTGGCATAAACATTGAAGATGCGCACAAAAGATGGTGGCAGTGGGGGAGGTAGGGAGGGGAGTGGTTCTTCATTCATTAAATTTAATTAAAGTGATAGCAGACCTGCACAATGGGCCTTCAGTCTGGAAGCAAGAGCATGGAAACCCACTGATTTGGTCACTCTTTTTTCGAAAATCAGGGAGGTGGGCCGACCCCTCTTCGACCTGCCAAAAAATATGGAGGTTGCTAAGTAACTGGCAATAATTAGGCGATTTTTTTTGAACTCGAATTGGACCAGTATGCGTTACTTGGAGTTTTTAGTGATTTCCGGCCATTTACTTGCGACGAAATCCATCCGAAAAATCTCCTCTTAATCGGAAATCGTTCTTATGCAGAAATCACTCTTAAGCATAATTACGCTTTATCAAAAGTCCCGATTATAACTTTTAAGCAGTCACTATGAATTTAAAAATCACTCTTAAGTAGAAATCACTCCTATAAGCTAAAATCACTCTATCAAAAATAATTCTTAAACAAATGTCATTCTTCAACAAAAGTCATTTTTCATCAAAAGTCATTCTGTATCAAAAGTCATTCTGTATCAAAAGTCATTCTGTATCAAAAGTCATTCTGTATCAAAATCATTCTGTATCAACAGTCATTCTGTATCAAAAGTCATTCTGTATCAAAAGTCATTCTGTATCAAAAGTCATTCTGTATCAAAAGTCATTCTGTATCAAAAGTCATTCTGTATCAAAAGTCATCCGTTAACAAAACCATTCCTTATCAAAAGTAATTTTGTATCAAAAGTCACTCTTAAGCTAAAATAGCTCTTCAGTAGAAGTTGCTTTTAAGAAGTCACTCGTAAGCTCACATAATGTAGATGTCACTCGTGAACAGAATAACTCGTTAGCGGAAATCACTCGTAAGCTCACATAATGTAGATGTCACTCGTGAACAGAATAACTCGTAAGCGGAAATCACTCGTAATCAGCGATGGATCTTCAAAATAATCACTTTTAAAGGATAATCACTTTTAGCAGAAATAGCTTTTCAAGCAGAAGTCGCTTTTAGTCATCAATCACTAATTGAGCTTAATATCACTAATTTTTTGAGACTGTAAATTATTTTTAGAGCGATTTTCGAAGCGACTCCTAACCGGTTAATGTACCTCGCAAATCATTGTTTACTGCCAATAAAAACGGGGCCGTCCCGTAATTAAATACAGTGTTTAACATATTCGACGAATTCAGCCTCCCCCCCCCCTTTTTTTTAAAAAAAAAGCTATGTAGTTATGTAGACCGGACTTTGGCTTGAACCCTGAAAATTGTTATTCACTGCCCGTGCAGTGTGTTGCCCTCGCCCATTTTCTTTTTCTACCCAAATGAGATTCCTCCTCCCCCCAACTACCCCGCCTTCCTTCTCCTCCTTCCCCCTCCGTTCAATTATAAACTTTAGGGCTAGGTAACGAGAGCACCTTTGACAGGTGGAATGATTCTTCATAAATGGGATGCCCGCCGCTGAATGCGATATGTAGCTAGGGGAAGACCCCTCGGAGTTTATTTTACCCGGGGACAGAGGGAGCCACTAATGAGATACCGGAGAAATATCAAGATGCCAACTGTATATATACTCAGAATATTTTTCTTATTCGGGGAAGATGGCTTTTAATAATTAGGATAAAACGGTTTTGCCTTCTAGAAGTCACTTAGTTTAGGACAATGAGGGCTGTCACTCAGCGGGGACTTTCCGGAAGTCGTTTTCTCCGGGAAAAGGGGAAAGGGGGGAAGCGCACAAAAGTTGGTCGGGTGAAAAGGCTTAGGGGGTCGCGATACGCTTCAAACTACCTCCAGTTGTCATCGCAGAAGTGTGAGAGTTTATGAATATTGGCGGAGTTAAAATGTGCTGCAGCCAATAAGAGAAAGGTTCTGCTCTAATTTGCGAGGTGTCTCGGATCGCAAAATCTGTTAACAATAAGCCGGGGTCATGGGACCGACAAAGGCACAGACCAGTAGCAATACTCTATGAAGTGATCGTTGCATTGTTGAATGCCATTGTTGCTATCAGTACCCAACCATTGTTACCGCAGCTCTTGGAATAGGAGTGAAGCAGCAATTGACATAATGAGGTTATCAATAAGAAGTTACTTTGGAACTGTTACTTTAGCGCAGTTACTTTGGAACATTCACTTTTAAACATTCACTTTTAATGGTTACTTTTGAACAGATACTTTCAAACGATCACTTTTAACTGTTAGTGTTGAACAGCCACTTTTGAACGGTTAGTGTTGAGCAGCCACTTTTAAATGGCTACTTTGAAACATTGACTTTTGAATGGTTATTTTTTAACTGTTAGCTTTGAACAGTCACATTTAACTGGTTAGGTTTGAACCGTCACTAGTTGAAACGGTGGCTTTTGACCCATCACTTTTAAACAGTTTTTTTAGATGATTTCTTTGGAACGGTTACTTTGAAACGGTTAATAATTTTGAACAATCACTTTAAAACAGTCACTTTAAAACAGTCACTTTTAAACAGTCACTTTTAAACAGTCACTTTTAAACAGTCACTTTGAAATGGTTACTTTGAAGCAGTTACTTTTGAACGGATAGGTTTGAACAGTTACTTTTAAACGGTTACATTGGAGCAGTCATTTTAGTAGCTATCAAATTTCAGTTATATTATTTTGTGTTGGGAAATTTGAGAGAGAAATATTGTTCGTCGAATATTTTCGACCCCAACCTTTCTAGTGTGTTTTTTGAGCTTCCGTTGCGACCCAAATTACCGTAATTAACGTAAACCAAACCTTTTAAGTAGGAATAATATTGTGTCGAAGGTTGTGACGGCAGCAGGGGAGGGCTGATGATGTGCAGACCTGCCGAACAAAAGCACAGCAGCTGATTGACACTGACAAGCTGTTTTTTTTTGCATGCCATTCAAGCACCCTTCTCTTCATAACTGACAAAAACAAGGCCTTATTACGTTACAATACACGTAAAAATAGTGGTTCGCGGAAAATGAAACAGTGCTTTGCATTTAACTCAATCCATTCATCGCACGTCATGCAGATAAAAATGCAATTGACTGCTGTCGAAACTGTTATTAATATTAGCTCTCACTTGTCACTAAGCTGACGCATATTAAGCAGTCAATCGCAGCAAATAGTTACTCGAGAGAGCAGTTTTATAATTATGTATAATAGTTGCGCTGAAAAACAGCTATTTTCATGTGACTTCAAGTGATAGCTACTATCCGAATTGTCAAAACCAATAATATTAGCTGTTACTTGGGACTAAACCTGATTTCAAAATAAGCTTAGTGAAACACCCTGTAGGTAATAGATGGTCGCAGCTTTGTTATCCTTTCATGATATCTTTTTATGGCGGATCTAGCCCGCTTTTAAAAACGCATCGTGGTTTTTTTTCCGCGTGCTAAAAACCGCTAGCACATGTGGAAGGTGTCCTCATTTGTTACCAAAGCATTAAGCCCCAGCTATTTAGCTTCTCTGGTCCTAGGGGGGGACACCCATTTTGAAAAATCTCCCACAATTATTATTTTTTTTGGGGGGGGGGGGGGGNGGGGAAGTGAGTGAGACACGAGGTGGCAAGACATGTGAGAATGACACGAGAGGGACATTTTTTTCTGACCCCGACTGTCCCTGCCTGCCTCCCACTCACTGCTTTATTCGAGGCCTATCTTGGCTTGTCATATCAGTGAGGCTTTTTATTACTTGATGGAATGGCAGCGGGATGCAGCGGCAAGGATTTAACCCACTTCATGCAATGCCACGTTTAACTGCGGAGGTTTTGTAAGCCCAGATTGCCACGTGGCTACACCCCAGGCAGGGTTGCCAGAAAAGTCTATCAAAAGTTGTCAAATTAATCAACTCTTATGCTAATAACTGTTAACAAGAACTGCTACTGTGAAGTCACTGTTAATAAGAACTGCTACTGTGAAGTCACTGTTAACAAGAACTGCTGCTGTTAAGTCACTGTTAACTAGAACTGCTGCTGTTAAGTCACTGTTAACAAGAACTGCTACTGTGAAGTCACTGTTAACAAGAACTGCTATTGTGAAGTCACTGTTAACAAGAACTGCTATTGTGAAGTCACTGTTAATAAGAACTGCTACTGTTAAATCACTGTTAGCAAGAACTGCTACTGTTAAGTCACTGTTAGTAAGAACTGTTAATTAGTCACCTACTAACACCTTTTGATAATGACTCACTAGTTCTAAATAACTAAAAAAGCTATTAATATAAACTATTAAGGAGTTGTACAGCACTTGTCTTTATTGTCCACAAAGATATCATGGTAAGAAAACAATATGGTCCCTGTTCAGGGAAAACTTTTAGAAATGATTAATACATAAACACAAAATTAATGAGCTGACAAGTTCCAACTCGAACTTGCAGAACACCACCTTTTGCAGACATTTCCATTACTGCGAATATCTGAGCTAAATATTCAGCAAAGTCCAGCGTGTTTCCTGCTAATGTGCTTATTAACATTTGAGATGCGTGTAAAAGCCTGGGTGCATATTTCACAGGTGAATGGTTTCTCACCAGTGTGGGTCCTCATGTGAACAGCTAGTGAATGCTTCAGTGCGAACGACTTGCCACACTCTTCACATTTGTGGGGTTTTTCACCAGTGTGGGTCCTCATGTGATGAACTAGTACACGCTTCTGTGTGAACGATTTGTCACACTCTTCACATTTGAAAGGCCTCTCACCTGTATGGTTCTTCATGTGTACAAATAGTCCACCCCTTTGGTTGAACGATTTGTCGCATACTTTACATTTATATGCCCTCTCTCCTTTATGAATTCTCAAGTGATTACCTAGGAAATCCTTACATGTGAACGACTTGCCACACTCTTCACATTTGTATGGTTTCTCACCAGTATGGGTCCTCATGTGATCAACTAGCTTACTCTGCTGCGCGAACAACTTTCCACACTTTTCACATTGGTATGGCTTCTCCCCAGTGTGACTTCTATGGTGCCGACTCAATGTTGAGTGGTAACAGAAAGTTTTGTTACATTCCGGACACTCCAGTGGCTTCAGTCCATGGTGAATTTCTCTATGCTTCATCATGTCACTGCTACACGGGAATTTTCTGTAACAATTCTTGCAACGAAATGGCCTAGGTCCACTAGTAGAAGGCTGCGCAGCCATTGAAGTCACTGTGCAAAGTGGATCTTCAACTCCTTCGGTGATGCTTGGTGCATCCACCAACATTTCCTCTTCTTCTTCAGTCTTCACCTCCACTTCCGCAATGTCCAACTCATCCTCTTCATAGCCATCTTGCTCTTCCACTGGTGAGAGCATCTCTTGCTTAATCGTCATAGTTGCCTCTTCCTCACCATCATCACTTTCTCTGGTTTCCTCTTTCACCTTGGGATGAATTTGCCATCTGGGAAATACATATAAGCGCATAATGTCTCTAGAATTATACGTGATATTAATAGTGCAAAAATGGTTCAGCACATAGCTGAGAGAAGAGCAGTAATTCTTTTTTATTGTGCGACAAACCATACCTGTTTTTGTCATTAGCAGTTGTAGTGTAGTTCCATCCCAATTCTTCCATCACCCTGTACTCTGGAGTATACAGAGAAGCTTTTCTGCACCACAATCACTCTCAACTGCTTCTAAAAAAAACTCGCACAAACCGTTCCAAACAACCAAAATCTCCATACCAACAATCAATGAAAAGATTGCCAACAGAAGGGGGCCGTTTTCATAGTGTTGAGCCATGTTGCCAACTGCTAATAACTATTACCAGTTGTTAAGAGCTGTTAATTTGTCAGCTATTTCAGTAACTGTTAATAACTTGAAAGTTTCTTAACATTCATAAACTTGTTACAAAACCAGCTATAAATGATTTTTTTTAAACGAGCGCAACCAAGTGCGCAGCACAGTTCGCGCAAATTGTTTCCAACTACACTAATCTTGAGGAGATAACAATATGGCCGACTTTTGCGATGTTGCCAAGGCTCTGGAGGCCACCAGTGTGATTTTGGCCCCCCCTGAGGAGTAACTATGGCAACATTGTTGTCGGTACAATGGACTTGCGCAAGTCTTGGTGCGCACTACTCGTTAAAAAAACCACTCTATAGATAGGAACTAACAAGGTTCGTTTGACGTCACGTAATCGCCGATTTAGAGCTGTTTTAAACGGCACTGTTTAAATAGTTAGACAACGTTTCTGAATCCGATATTTAGCCAATGATAGCGGGTTATACACCGTGCTTGGCATAGTAAGTACAGGTTGACATTACAAAAGTGTTAATGTTCGTCGCGTCAGTCAATGTCACATCAAATTATGTGACAGTCATTTACCCCCTCTCTCTACGAGACAAAAAAAAACAGGGTTGCCCATAACCATCGGATTAATGCAGATCACCCTTATTGAAAGTCAACCCTTCAACCTGGGTCATGACGCGTTTCATTAACCAAGAGCTAGACCCGCTCGGAATAAATCTTGTCTCTTTTTTCTCATGTTTGTTTGGGAGTATGTATATCCCACTGGGGATAAGATATCCTTCCACCATCTTTTTTCCCCCTGGTGTTAGGAAGCTGGAGTTTTTTTTTAGAAAAAAAATGGGAGTACGTGCATAGAGTAAATGATGTAATAGATATTAGTAGAGGGCACGAGGGCTGCGTTAATATGCTAAGAGTGCATTATGCGGGGTACATAATAATGTGTACTTTTTATTGACCCGGACAGTACATCGTTTGGAGTAAAGCGGGGGGTGGTGGAGGGGGGGGGGGGGCAAAAGCATGGAGGCGAGAGATAAAGTAGGCCTAGGCGTGTCCTGGAAGAAATTTAATTCCGAGGCTTGGAAAATGAGTAAAACGTGGGAGGGATATGGCGAGGGAGAGCAGGAGGGGTGGTAAAGGTATACAGTTTCACGCCGGGATGGAAGAGAGATTGAATCGCGCCCAGTGCAGGTTATTACTCTCATTATCCGCACTTCTTTGCTCTGAAGGGTTAATTACACGTTTAGCAGTCACACTCGTCGGCTGTGTTCAGATTTGCAGCAAAGGGTTGGACCTGGGGACGGCTTATTCTAGTCAGGAGTCGAATAGTGTGAGATACTCCGGCGTAAGTTGTTCAGGAGTAACTTTTACCTCCCGATTATAGCGCGATATCAGTTATTTTTTGTAGCTTGTTGTGTCACTAGTCAGGTACCACCGACGCCAGGGGGTGGTCCTCCTCCTGGAAATTTGGCCACTCTTACGATCTTTAACGTGCACTCGCGCAATGTCACAATCACTTACTCAGCACTACTCACAAGCTTTACTTTCCCTGCGAAGAAAGGCGCACTCTCACTTTTCTACCACCAGGAGAAAAGCCACCGACCGCAGCCGGGTTCGAACCCACAACTTTTTGGGACTAGAGACACATTCGAGTCGCTAATTTATATAAATAAAGCCGAAGTCTGTCTGTCTGTCCGCCTGTCAACCGTCATTTGCCTGCCATCTGTGCTCCACCCCCAGGCCGGGAGAGGATGGAGGTGTTGGGGGTTGACTACAGATGGCAGGCAAATGACGGTTGCCGTTATACAGGCGGGAGAGGTTGAAGGTGTTGGAGTAGCAGGACCACAGATGGCATTGGTGGCCGGACACACAGAAAGACAGACAGTTGACGGGGGTACTGGCAGGTGTTTTCCCTTCATTCATTTCTTCCCGGGCAACGCCACGCCGGGTGCCGCAGCTAGTAAGAGAATATAAATAACTGCTATCAGTTAGAGAGAATTCTGGTAACCACTACACTCCAGACCACTAGATGTCAGGGCCTTTTTCTTCAGCAGCCAACCTGCCATCTGGTGTGGTACCCTTCCCAACGGCCATTTAATATTCGAAAAAGCTATTCGGTTGGGCCAAAGTCTGGCTGCAAAAACCGGGCTTAGACGTTTTAATCATGGCCAGATATTATCAGCACCACCCCTCGTACACACTGGGGGCGTCTGTCAGAAAACATCAGCTGGATTTTGGGGACTGCTGGTTTTCCGCTGCCGTCGCTCATTTACGCGGCTGCCAACCCAGCCCCACCTCTGGCTGCTTAGAGCCCACTGCAATTATTATTAGTACCCAGAGACAGGGGGAAAATAATGTTCTGGGTACGAGTTCCAGTTAGCAGTTAATCACGACAGATATAGATACAAATTTGAAAAATTTTGTTGCCCCAGCCCGTTGTCCGCAGAGTCCATCATCATCTAGTTTTCATCCGACCACTGATAGTTTGTACTCCTCATTATTCCCGATGGGGGATATGGTGCTGTGTATAGTGTGGGGGGGGGAAGAGCATAACTAACATAATTGGTTTTAAATTAACTGAAAACGATTATGAAACAATGTTGGATTTTGTGGGGGGGGAGTTTTACCACCACCTTTATTTCGGGCATGCCCCAAATTCGCATTGGCGGGATGTAAAAGGCATTCTTCAGCAGATTCGCGTATTTCTACTGTAATTTTTTTTGTGGGGGGGGGGGGGGGGGTTTNGGGGGCGGATTTTTTAGCCCGTTAATTGTTGATGGTAATTACGGGTTACCTGGCGGTATACTTTTGGGACTCACTTTTGAAATATGGTGTTAGTAACGAGGCATTCAAACTGATGGTAATAACTGCTATTGAAGTTTACCAAATACAATTACAGAAACCAATAAAATAATTGTTACTTAACATAACTGATTGTAGACGTCGACCAAGCATAAAATAAACGTTCCATCAAGTATAATTATAATCAGTGCTAACAATGAAATAATAAAGCGGTTTAGAGAGTATAAACAAACTGCTACTAAACTCCTCCAAAGTGTTAAATCACTGCTACACTAATAACTATTGTATTATAAAGTTACAAAAATATGAAGTCACTGCTACTAAACTGCTACCAAGCTTAAAATCACTGCTACCAATAAAGTAACTCGTGAACGTTGCATCAAAATCGCTGCTAGCAATGAAATAATATTAGTAACACGTATGAAAATTTCAGAAAGTAACTGACTCTTAAAAGCCTACCCAACTGGGTAGCAAAATATTAGGGATATTATGTTTGCTGAAACCTTAATAGCAGTTATTCGTAGAAGTGATTTTATACTGGTATAAAATCACTTCTACGAATAACTGTTATTAAAGTTTCAGCAAACATAATATCCCTAATATTTTGCTTATACCAAGTATCAAATCACTGCTATTTATGCCACCAAGTACAAAATCATTTCTATTTTACACAACCTAATATAAAATCACTGCTATTTACGCCACCATGTACAATATCATTGCTATTTTACGTTACAGAGTATTAAATGATTGCTATTTACGACACCAAATACAAAATTAAAGTTATTTTACTCTACAGAGTATAACATCACTGCTTTTTAATTCTGCCAAATATAAATCACTCCTATTATTCCACCAAGTGTAAAATCACTTCTATTTATTTCTACAAAATAATAAAATCACTGTGACCGATATGTAGCTGTTAAGATTTTCATCAAGTGCATGATCACTGAATGCTCCACCAGGGAGCATATACTACATAAGAGGCGCAAACTTCTGTCGGTGCCTTTGATGTTCGCGTCTCTCTGTTTGGGGCCGTTGCCAAGGCTTGCGGCCATCTTGAAGTATAGGGAACGCCAACGAGGTATAAATAGGATACAGGCAAAAATAGGGTCCGCCATCTTTGATGATTTTGGCGGCCATGGCAACTACACGGCAAGAACACGCGCGAATCAAAGATGGCGGACCCTATTTTTGCATGTGCTCTATTTATACCTCGTTTGCGTTGCACAGACTTCAAGATGGCCGCCAGCCTTGGCAACGCCCCAAACAGAGAGACGCGGAAATCGAATGTTTGCGCCTCTTATGTAGTAGGCTATATGCTCCCTGGCTCCACCATGTAGGCTATAAGATCACTGCTACTAGTAGAATAACAGTTGTAACGAACTTTTAACAGCTTTTTTTGGTATGTCCCTGCAGATTATTATCAGTGTGTGTCTGTTGTTCGTTACAGAAAATATTTTTAAGCAACTTTGCGATGCCTCTAGTAATAGCGTTTAGCAGTAGAGGCGTGCTAACCAAACCCGGCTGTCAAGTCAAGGGCGTGTGCCAATCTTGTTGTCAACTCGCAGAGCGGCAAGTTGGCTCCATTAGATTATTATTATTGAAACAGTCCCGGAGAAGCGAGCGAAAAGCGGTGTTTTTGGCTTGGGTCTCCTCCGCCATCCGTCACTGCCTATATTGGTTTTTGTGCCAGTTGGGCTTCCCCAAAGGAGGAATTAGTCGGATCGCATTCGATTCTGTTTAGCAACTAAAACGACTCGCAGCTACTTGCGGTTACCGGTTCCCTTCGCGTCCCTATAGGAGTAACGCTTGATCCGGCTCGCCCTGGTGCTAATCCGCGAACAAACTGGGTCTAACCGCGACCATTAAGAGAGAGTTTGGACTAGGCTTAGTCCCACATGTGTTCATTTCATAACTGGTCTCACACCCTTCCAACCAACAAAACACAAAATAGGGTTGGATCCAACACCCATGTGCACACAATGCTTTGGGTTAATGCATTGCGTCCATGCAACAATGTTTGGGTACTGTGGGAATAAAACGGGTTTACCTGATATTGTGACAAGTCCGCTGGGTACGCCACTGTGTCTGTGGAATAACGCAAAGGTTAACCTGCTTTTGTGGCAATGACGCAGGGTTATAATAATTATAAAACACAAATACCTGCACAAACAAACAAACATTGGCTTTTATAATAATGCTAGAGAAAAAAAACCTCGCTTCGCTCGCATTTTTCTAGGGCTTAAGCCTAGAAAGCTGCTCGCTTGAAGACGGTCAGCGAACAAATGGATAGTTGCATTCTCCCACCCACCAGAGGCGCTGTCTCCAGCTCATTGCGCATGCGCGGAACGGGAGCCAATCGGAAACGTCGTGGTAACAATATGAGGCCGACCAATCAGAAGGCACATTTTGTCCCACACTCCCACTGCTTAGTTACTGCTAACTTAGCAGTACCATTGCCAACAAGCTACTAATAAGTTAGCAATACCACCCAATATTTTTTTGAATTATTATAATATATTGTAATTTACACTGGATTTAAAATTACGAAATTATTTGCCTACTTCTCGACGAATAGTTGCAAAAAAATAGTGGATCATATTGTGCGAACAAAATAATAAACTGTAGCTAAAATTATTGAAAAGTTATATCATAATAAAGGAATATTTTAAGAAACATTACAGTAATGCAAAATTTAAACTAGTACAAAGTAATAAATGCTTGGGATAATTTTTGCAATCAATTTTCATAGAACGAACTAATTACTCTAAAGTCAAACATGTTACTGTACATTACAGTTCAACCTGATTTTTTGGCAACGGTGTTGATATCAGTTATGCAATTGCACTGGGCAATTGGAAAACAGTGCTTGGGATTAGGAAAAAAAAAAGTTTTTCTTTTGCACGAGCTCACGTCATACTCATTGCACCTGAGGTATTACGTCCGGGCTTACTTTTTAAAAATGCAACCGTCTACATTATTTACAGTGTTTCGGGTTTTAAAACACAAACCGCTTGCAGCATGCAAATGATATGTTGCAGCGGTTTATGTCCATTACAAAATAACAAAAAAAACAACAGTTGGTGTACGCCCAAAAATAATTACATTACGCCTCGAGTCAAATTGTGCCCAGTGCAATGCCCAGGTTTTATTTATGTAACATTACATGGTCAAGTCATACGCATTGTAATAACACGAGACGCATATTTAAAATTATACTCGTACTGTAGGCTACAACTAGTGCGTGTAAAGCGCGTTAATCATTTGACGCACTTAATTAGTCATTTAAGAATTATATTTGTCGTTAATTAATTTTATAATAGTTAAATGAGCTACCTTTTCACACACCTGGCCACCTTTGCTTTCTCCTGACAACTCTGGTATGCACCTGTCAACCCTGATGTCGTGAGGCTGCCATTTTGACCCCGTACTTTTTAAAAAATTTAACTGTTAGTTAAGAAATAATCTCAGTTTCAGGCCTAGTTTCTCCAACAATTCTTCTGTTAAGATATAATCTCAGTTTAAGGCCTAGTTTCCCCAACAATGTTTCTGTTAGTTAAGATATAATCTCAGTTTAAGGCCTAGTTTCTCCAAACTTTTTTCGGTTAGTTAAGAGATAATCTCAGTTTAAGGCCTAGTTTCTCCAACCATTTTTCGGTTAGGTCAGATATAATCTCAGTTTAAGGCCTAGTGTCTCCAACCATTTTCCGGTTAGTTAAGATATAATCTCCGTTTAAGGCCCAGTTTCTCCAGCCTTTTTTCGGTCAGTTAAGCACTAACTGTATAAAGTTTAAACTAATTTTTTTGAAGTATCACTTAAACTACGGTTAGCTATTAACGGCCCGTTAGAAAGTTGGAGAAACTTGGAATACGGGCCGGTTTCACCAAGAGCGGTTTATGATAATACCCCTGTTCTTTCGGAAACTCCCTGCAAATAGAATAGGGATTTTCCGAAATAACAGGGGTTTTATCATAAACCGGTATTGGTGAAACCGGCCGTAAGTTAGTTACTACCGTATAAAACAAGCAGGGAAAAAATCATGCCAATCGGATGGTTTCCCAGAATCTTCTTGCCTGACTGGCTTCACTTTGACTTATACTTCCGTTAGCCTTTAACGGCCGGTTAAAAGCAGTTGTGTGCTGCAACTGATGAAGCTAATATTTTCTGACGCAACAATGCACAAACTGTCTTCGATTCATACAATTTTCAAGCACATATCGCATTCCCAACCTGCAACTTTCTCCCGCCCCTCGTATATGCATTTCGCCCCAAAAATGGCGGCCTCGAGTTGCTTCCATACTGAAACGGATGAGTTGATTAAAACGAGGTTTTTGTAGGAAGAATAAAAAAAAGGCTGGGGCTGATTCCAACTATACATAATTTCGTATCGCCAATCCCCCTATTGACGTCACTCCGGATGATTTGGGAGGTGGGTCTGAGTCCAGGTAAAGCCCCATCCAGCGTGCGACTTTTTGGAGCAAAGTACATCCATGAATGTTGAATGTGATGGCAGCACCACAGCAGTCCACGTGGAAGTGCAGCCATGAATTTTCCCTTGGACAAAAAAAAAAAAAATGCTGGTGGTGGGTCGGCAGGGGGGG
>JYFJ02004025.1:17565-35685 GCA_000934665.2 Catajapyx aquilonaris
GGGGGGGGCTGTAAAATGAGTATGGAGGCGCCTCTTCTAGATTAGAAAATTGTTTGAATTGTAAAATTAAAATCATGACTTGTGCTAAATTAAACGCGATTAGAAAATTAATCATATTTTGAAAATTCAACTGTAAAATGAACTTAACATGATGATAATTTGAAGTAAAATAATTTTACTTCAAATTATCAGCATGTTAAGTTTATTTTACAGTTTAATTATTAATTATTATTATTCATTAGTTTATTTAATTTTTATTGTCGGTATGAATAGATTAGAATATTATAATATCGTTAGATTAGAAATATAAATTGATTTGACGATTATTTTTTTGAAAATAAACAATTTGATTTTTTGTAAATTAAGCGGAAAAAATTAATAATATGATAATGAATTGAAATCAAAATTATAGCTGAAAATTAGCAATATATAAATTGATTGAATGATTGCATCGTTAACATTTCATTTCAAAGTAGTGGATTTAAACTGAACATTAATTGATCATATAATTCGAAATACAGTATTGCTTGCTTATACTATTAATTGTTGAAAATTTAACTCAAAATAAATATAATAATTTGAATAAATTGAATAGAAAATCGTATCATGAGAATTATTTATTAAAGAGCAGTTACTTGAAAATTTAAAATTGATACAAAAATTCCAAATATAAATTGTTTAGACAATTAGGTATATTAAATTTTGTTAATTAAAAGCGATGAATTTTAAGCCGAAATTTTACTGAAACAAAGATTTAAATTTAACACGACTCGAAAATTATTTATATCATTACTTGAAACCAGCTAAATTTAACATTGCAAATAAAAAATTACTTTACCTTACAGTCCAACATTTTAATCAAATCGCCATTCTGTTTTATATATCATCGCTTTAAATTCGCACACTAATCGAAACCAGCTAAAATTCAGCAACACTGCTAATTTTGCAGCCGTTATTTTTCCCCACCATCCACACAGTAGCTGTGAATGCAGCTATTAGTCCACGTCACAAGTCGTGCCTTTGGAAATATGACACCGACCTAATTCTCTCACGTAACCCGAAGTGCGATTAGTGGCCAGGATGAGGCAAAAAAAATTAGCGAGAGAGGGTGTGGTTGGAGAGGGGGGATGGGTGGGGGGGTGTGTAATTATAATTTTCCATTGATTTTGGTCTCTTCTGGAGTGGAACGACAAGGCAATTTACTGCTGTTGTTTTGCGCTGCAGCGTTGCGGGAGACTGCGATATCTTCTTCGCCAAATTATTATGCAGGGGGCTTGGCAGGCCAGGTAGAAAAACCCGGTTTGCGTCAAATGTCCAACTAGCGCCATTTTTTTGTGTTGCAGAGGACAAAATCGTTGTAATTAATGTGAGTTTGGCCGCAAAAACGCTGCTGGAGGAGTTAATCAACTTTGGATTCAATTATTTCTGAATAGTTTCATGTGCCCATTGTCCACGCTTTAAATTGTTCGCACTCCACAAAGTCTGCTCGGTTGCATCAACGAAAATCTAAAATTAATATTAGATATGATACGATATTAATCTGAACATTAACACAAAAAATAAATGCTCAATTTTTCTAATAAACAAATAAAACAAAATTGAAGGGCAAGCGAAATTACATGATTTTCTGCCTTCAGTTTCTTGATTAATTTATTATTTATTATTTATTACCGTTTGTTATTTTTATTATTATGCTTATATGATATTTATTATCATTCTATTATTGTTATATTTCTTATAATTATTGTTGTACTTGTATATTATTATATTCACTATTGCATTATTTTATCATGTTCCTTATTACATTATCTTATTACTAGCACACCCGTAGCCAAAATTAGGCAAGGCCTGATGATTTAGTGCCGTGATCAGAAGGTGGCAGCACTCACCGGGGACAGTTCTCCTTCCGGAGCGTTCCGGAGGCGAAAAAAATAAGGCTGTTATTATTATAGAGGGAATATTCATTATTACATTATTTTATCAGATTTATTGTGTTTGTTAAATTTATTATTAAATTTGTAATTTATATTAATGATTCGTCCTGATGTTATAGTTTGTTCCAAAATATTTCAGAGGTTGTGTGTGTAAATATTATTCCGAAAAATCGCTGATAATATCGCTCTGTATTTTTGAGCAGAATATTAATTCAAAAAGACCGCAATGATTGTTAATACATTGCGTATAATCAGTACAGTGCTATCAAATTTGTGATTTATAATGAGCCAGACGCTTTTTACGTGTATACAATTTCCTGACAAGAAGTCGCCGGTTTTCACCAAAAATAACGATTATTGACATAATATGACATTATATTTTGAGAGCAGTTTAATACTACTTTATAGGGAAGTTGGCAAGAATATTGTAACGACTAAAATCTCCTCATTAGCGTTACACAGAAATGAAGCATCAAACAGCTCCCCATGTTTTCCAACCCATTTTTTTTCTGGAGGAAATATCTTTTCTTTTCATATATAATTGGCACAATCCCCTGATGAAGTAAAAGTGTAATACTTTTTTTTTCTTGCCCTCTTCTCAGTTTTTATGCAAACCAGAGAATATGACAAGTTTTATTCCCCCCGTTTCTCGAAACCTTACGATCGAGTTAATGAAATAGGATTTTTGAAAAGACGCGGAGAAGTGTAATTAGGTTACAATTACAAAAACTTGCAACTTGGTCTAATTGGAAAGGCAACGTTTTTCCTTAGTCGGTTTTTGAGCTGTTTCTAGTACGCAGAAGGTCTGTTTTGTCTCGAACGTTGCTCTGTTGGGGGATCAAAAAAATAGTTTATTTCCACTCCCACAAGTCTACCGCGGGGGAAAAAAAAAGCTGAAACTAATAAACAGGATCCAGAAGGCGAGGTTGACGTCTTGGTTTTTTGGGGCGATATCAAAACTTGTGGCATTCCATCGATTTCTCTGCCAAAGTTTCTTATCTGAAGTGTTTATAACCTAGAAATACCTCGCCAATTTTTTTGCAGATATTTTCTGAACAATTGGGATTCCGAATAATGTGAATACAAATCAATGATTCAGATTCAAATCAAAATCATTGATTAGCATTCAAATTATATTGACTCCAAATCGTTGATTTGTTTTCAAATAGTTCTGAATCCAATTCGCAGATTTTTATTCACATCATAATGAATAAATCATGAATAAAAATCATGAATTGGATTCAGAACTATTTGAAAACAAATCAACGATTTGGAGTCAATATAATTTGAATGCAAATCAATGATTTTGATTTGGAGTGATTTGATTACAAATCAACTATTTGCAGTCAGTCATTTAAATACAAATCAACGATTTGGAGTAGAATTATTTTATACGATTATTAATTATTATCAGCGAATTATCAACGAATTATCAACGAATTGGAGTATAATTATTTTACGATTATTAATTACTTTACGTTATTGTACGAAATTCGAAGTGTCACCTTTTTTGGCCAAAAATATCAGATTTGTACAGTTCATTTCATGTCCTATGTAGCCTAACAATTTAATTACTTCTGTCAAGAAAAAATTGTTGCTCTACACTCTATACATAAAAGGGACAATCAAACTACCAGTTTACATCAATTATGTTGAACGCCAGGGAAAAATTTTGCTATAAAAATCGTTAATACTATTTTTAAAGGCTGGCTTCCTCTCCCTTTTTATTTGTAAAAAATAGCTATAAAAAGCCTATTGGTTCTGTGACCAAAAGATGTCAGTCATTACAATGCTTTGATCTTGTCTCACAAAACATCGGAGTCAAATTACAATATGGGAGAGGGGAGGGGGCGTTTCTCTGTTGCGATTTTTTTTTGGCGCATCTCTTATATGCCTTCTGACGTTCTTTTTTTTGAGGCCAAAAAAGCGGGTATCGATGATTATTTTTCCTTTGTAAGCTCGATACGCCCTGCTGTGATTGGCAGGCGGTTATTATCAAGTGATCGGTTTTTTCGTTGGCATCCACGACATCTACCTTCTTTTTTATACACAGGGTAGCCAACACGCCGCAACAAAAAAAAGTTTGCAAAAATTCTATATAAAATTATCAAACCATGACGAAAAATTGCTTTGTCGATTGTGACCTTAATGTCCATCCCATTGATTTTTGCAAGTTTTTTTTTGTTGCAAAGTTTGAAACATGTTTTTTTTTTTGCAGAGATATCGGTAGGATGCGGCGCATTTCCTGAGCTCAAACTTTATAGCCGCAGATAATAAAAACAGTAAATAATTAACCCCCCATGGTTTGCTTCAGATTATGAATCCAACCTCGCAAAAAAAATCGCACTAAAAAGGGGCACATAAGCAAGAATTGTTATTACACGAGCTCATTAAATGCTCCGGAGGGCTTGCCAATTATGGAAAAAACATTAAGCCGTAACGCACAGCCTATCTCTCTCGCACACTTAATGACATTACACGGAGGGGGTCTTAATGTAATCATTTTTATGGAAGAATATGTCAACGTTTTTTTTTTCAACTGCAAAGTTTATCCAAACGTTGCTAGAGGCGATTAATATCTTTGCTAGATAACCACCAAAGTCCAGCCAAAATTTTGGGCGGTTCGATGATGAATTTGGTTTAATCGTAAATTAATTTTGGAGATCGCCAACTGACTCAAGAGTTTAGCTTTTGGGGTTGGATATATAGGAAAATAGCTATAGCCTATAAGAAAATCGATCTGATCCTTTTACCCCTCCCCCAGCACCTTACTCCGGAACCTCCAAAGGCTCTCGTTTGCTACACTTAAGATGACCACAGAGAATTGCTTTCCACGGGGGGTTTTTTTTACTAGGGAGGGAACTATGTGTATACAGGGTGTTTCAATAATAATAGGACAAAGTTCTTATAGGGTGAAGGGCTAAGCGTCTTTTGAACTGAAAATGTGTAGAACAGTCATGCAATATAAATTGCGTTATGGAAAATATTCAATTTCATGTAGGAATTATTCACAATGGACATTTTCATATAGGCTAATCACGGGCGATTTTCTCCAAAATTTGCATTCATACATTATATTTTACACATTTTCATACATGATTTTACACATTTTCCTATACATTATTTTACACGTTTTCATACATTATTTTACACATTTTTATACGTCATCTTTACATGATTTTACACAACATTTTCATACATTATTTTACACATTTTCATACATTATTTTACACATTTTCATACATTATTTTTACATTATTTTACACATTTTCATACATTATTTTTACATTATTTTACACATTTTCATACATTATTTTTACATTATTTTGTGCATTTCTGTGTTTATTATTTCATGCACTATAATATTGCCTGGTGTAGATTATTTATATTATTTTGTATATTATTAATACATTATTTCCTATATTCATTTTTTGTTCATATTGCACGCATTATTTAACATTTTCATGCATATCACAGTAATTACACATTACTTAAAGACATGAAATGCTGAACTTTATACAGATGTCCAGATAGGAGTTTGATGGAATAGTAGGCAGCCTACAGCTGAAAACATTATTAGTTGACTGTAACTGTTATGTGAGATAACAGACCTACACGTCTGATATTATATTCACAAAATATTTACACTCAAAAAATTTTGGCTCTCATTTTGAGCAGATAGTTTTTGATAGTTTTACCCCCCCAAAAAATCTGGGTCCCCTCCAGCAAGTTATACGTATTTGTTGCGAGCCATAGAAACTCTTGCGAAGAGGAAAGAAGCAGTTACAGAGTGGAGAAAGGGGTAGGGGGGGAAAGTTTTGATATATTTTTTTTGTCCGGAACAAGTTTTCTTCCGCAATCGGAATTATTATAGTTATTTTGTGCCGCGGAAGAATCTATTTATAGAGACATCTTTGCAAGTAGTAGGACCCCCTTATACCTCCGGATTCTGGTAATTGAGTGAAAAGTTTAAGGTCCCGGAAGTAAAACCAACGGAGACTGTGGAAATATTCCGTGATGTTAATTCGAATCGGAAAAGTTGTGATAAACTGTAAATGATTTCGCCAACTTGGGATAACTACCCTGTGTGGATAGATCGATTTTTTTCGAGCGTAAAAAAAATCTGCAGACTTTTTTTTTGCTGTCCGAGAACGAGTCTTTATTAAAAACCCCCAAAAAATTTTATAAAAAAAGATGTAAATCAACCGGGGACAAAGAGTCGCCATTTTTATGTCTCCATTTTGCTCTCATGTAATTTTCGTTCCTACTATTTTTTTGCTTAGGATTTATTCCCCTTTTTGCGAAATATCTGGCCTTAGATTTACCAAGTTTCAAGTCCAATAGTCAGTTTCACAGAAGGGTCAAAAACTGGCAAAAGATAAGTTGATTATACAAAGATATCTACAGAAAGGTTTGAAGATCTGCAGAGAGTTAGTTATCCAACTTTTTTTTATACACACTTTTTCTTCTTACTTTCTCTCCCCCCCCCCACTCCCCTCCTTCTTCTTCACCGTTATTGTCAGGACGTGTGAAAGCTACTTCAATTTTATTGCTCAGTGGATTCCTATAAATTCTTTCAGGGCGATAGAGCCAGAGCTGGAGGTTTTCTCCGGAATGAAAATTAGATCCTCCCCACTCCCGCCTTCCTCCACTTCCCTCCCTCGTCCTAAAGCCCTCCCCCCTTTTTCCCCGAGAGACGTTCACAAAGTTCTCCTTTTTCTTATTGCATCTGTTTCCCGATTCCAGAAACGCATGGCAATGTTTATTACATAAGGCAAATTGTGGGAGGAAGGGGGGGGGGGGGTAGTCTTGAAAGTTTTCAGGGTTTTGGTCTGCTGGATGCAGTTGGAAGGATTATTGTAGTTAAGCAGGGAAAGAATAGGAAGATTGGTTCTTAATTAATTTTTTGTGGGAAATTATTAGACCACAGATATGGTCTATGACACTTCCATCGCCTGACTCCTACAATTGAGCACGCATTTTAAAGTAAAACTATACAGGGTGGTCCAAGTTCAAGTGTCGTTTTATAACGGCGATTAATAGCAGTGATTTTGCGATGACGTAGCAGCGACGTGTAAAATGTCCCACTTCGGCGCATCTTCGGCGCAATCGAAGTGGGCAATTTTACACGTCGCTGCTACGTCATCGTTAAGCGCTTCCATTAATAGCCGTTATAAAAAGACACTTGAACTTGGACCACCCTGTATATGTCGATCCTCTCAGTTTTGTTTAATAATTTCTGGTCAGTAAGCTGCTTGTTTGTATACAGTTATTTTTAGTGGGTAGCTCACAAATGTTAGTTTGCTTCATATGTAACCATTAAGTGCTTAAAAATAAAGCAGGTTAGTGGCAAAAAACTATGAACTGAAACTGACTACCCAATAATTGCATTTTATTTGTTCAAGGTACCACTACTAATTTTTTTGGCACGTTTTAGGGAATTATTTTTAGCAATATCAAACATGTTAGCTCATACTTTTGGCAATCACTAACTGCAGCTTAGTGCCAAAAAAATTATGAACTGGAATGGACTAGTTTTGGACCAAAATTGGCCTAAAATTGCATTTTATTTGTTCATGGTACAACTATTCATTTTTTGGCACTTGTTAAGCAATTATTTTAGCAGTTATCAAACATGTTAGCTAATACTTTTGGCAATTGCAAACTGCGTAAAAATAAAGCAGATTAGTGCCAAAAAATTATGAACTGAAATTTGGACCAAAATTGGCCGAAAATTGCATTTTATTTGTTCAAGGTACCACTATTCATTTTTTGGCACTTGTTAAGCAATTGTTTTTAGCAGTTATCAAACATGTTAGCCAATACTTTTGGCAATTGCAAACTGCGTAAAAATAAAGCAGATTAGTGCCAAAAAAATTATGAACTGGAATGGACTAGTTTTGGACCAATATTGGACGAGAATAGGGAAGGCGAAGTGGCGCTGCGGTAACCTATGCGCCCACGGATGGAAGGGTCCCGGGTTCGATACCAAGCCCAGGCATTCCCCCCCTTTTCATCTCGTGCGGAGTTTGTTCAATGATTACTTTTTAGTAGCCTAGCCACTATTAATTTATTGGCAATTAGCTGCTCCTTTTTAAGCAGTTATTTTTAGTGGTTCACTCTAATTTGCCAATAATAATTGAAGTCAAGGTTGTTCCAAACCATATGTCCTGCTCTCATGGGAATTTCGCACATGGTTGAATTGCACCCTTTTATTACACCGTAATTCACCAAATTTTTTTTGCAAATATTTCTGCAATTGCTCCCCCAAAAAACGAGACCATCTTGACTATCTTCACCCTTGTAATTGATTGGTTTTCGATTTGGAGCTAGGGGAAAGGGGGGGGGGGGGACCATTTGGGAGATATTTGCGAATTGCGTTTGGAGGCGTAATTGAGCGTTGCGATGGGGTAGAGGGTATGGGGTAGGGGGTAGGGAGGGGAGGGCTGTGGAATTGGTTGGCTGGGTTAATGCGGGTTTTAGCATGCCGAGTGGCGCCCCCCACTTTGGCGCAAAATACAGAAAGCGACAGGCGTATCGCCTAAACATGACGTGGATAACAAACCGCTGTTGAGGAGAATATGCCCTGGTGTGATAATGGAGGCTTGGATCATGGGGGAGGGGGGGGGGGCAAACTAAGCCGACTCAAATCGGGGGGGGGGAGAGTAGGGGGGGGTTTAATTAAAAATAAATAAACCTCGCTGCAAAGATGCCAAGGAGGTTTTTCTTTAAGGGGGGAAAAAAATCATGAGCCTAACTGCTTCAAGACTTGGTTATTAAGTAGGTTGCAAACTCGAGGTGAATTTATGGCCGTTAAACTAGCAGGTAGCAGGTATAGGCACCAAAATTTCAATTACATTGCAGAATTTAAATTTTTGCAATAATTTCATTGTTGCAACATTTAATTATTTGCGATGACCCAATTTTGTTCAAAATCCGAATCTTCATGTTATGCAAAAAAAAATCAAATTTCAACAGTTTTAATTTTATACACAAATTTTTGCGAAGTTACAAATATATTCAGAATTTAAATTAATAATTCATTTAGGGGGGATATTATATTTTTTTGACTGGAACTCTTCGTTTCGTTTTTACTGCGCTTTTTGGGATAGGATAGGAAAGGAAGGAGGCGGCTGTGGCCTATTAGTTTATGAAACAACTCCGGAATTCTCCTGGAGGAACCGTGGGAAACCACAAAAAACCACGGTTAGAGTTGCCGGCACCGGGATTCGAACCCAGGAGCAGGACCTCCCGATTAGCAGTCGGATACCATATCCCCTCCGCCACCACTGCTTCGGTTCAGAATTTAAATTGCCATTTCGTTTTTGTGCTAAATTGTAGTAATATTGGGTATAATCTCAATTTCTAATTTAAATGTGATTTGGGGAGGGGAGGGGGGAAGACCCACTTTTTGTTCAAAATTGGAATCGTCATAATTAGGCTACACGTTAGGCAAAAATTTCACATTTCGAAACTATCAATTAAGTATAACCTTCAGTTTTCAATTTTTGCGAAGATTCAATTATGTTCATAATTTAAATTGCAATTTTTTTGCGAAATTGTAATATTGCGCAGAATCTCAATTTTTCTATATTTAATTTGTGCGAACATTCAAGATTTTGTAGAAATTTATATTTTCGCAAACTACCTGCTATTTTATTTTTTGCACCCTTTCAATATATATTGCTCGTTTGGTACTCCTGCTAGCAACTAAAATTTGGCAAAATTATTTGGGAGACATTCAGGTATGAAAGAAAATGTTTGCAAAATAATAATGCAGTTATTTTTTGTACCCATTTCATACCCAATTTTAGCAGGGTGTCTGAAATGTTAGGGGTATCATAATCATAAACAATGTCGAGAATATCCATTATTAAAAGCAGTAGATCTCTCTGTGAAACTAATTTGCGAAATTTGTAACTTGCTACTTTAAGAGAATTTTAATTTTCTCATTTCCCGTCTGACAATATAGTGAATTTGCGAATATTTGAAAGGTGCCATATGCATCATCAATTTTCTGATTTCCTGTCTGAAAATATCACATTTGCGAATTTTGATAATTTGCAATTTGCCAGTAAATGATAATTTTCCAATTTTATGCCTTTAAAATGTGCAAACTTTTAAGGTAGCCAATTTCAGTGAAATCTGAATTTTGCGAATAATTTCAAATTGCGCCAAATTTCGAAGATTAGACTATACCCCCTCATATCGTGACCCATACCTACCCTTTAACCCTTCCTGCCCACCCCCCCTCATCCTTTCGCCAAAAAAAGGCAAAACGGAATGCGTTTGACAGTGAGCAATCTTTGTGCTGCGAGAGGAGGAACGTTTTATTGGTAAAATAATTTTTCATCCACTCCCAAGGCCATCATTCTTCATTTTTGCAAGAGGCATAACAATCCATGGCGATCAGTTCGCGGTTTTTTTTGCGGTAGGAAGAAAATTGGATGAAAGCGATTTGTGCCTGCCAAGAAAGATGATGACCATACCTCTCCCTTCCTCCTATTTTTTTTGCACATCTTCCACCAATATTGTAATGGCTCGTATCACGCCATTTTTTGGCCAAATCTTTGGAAAATCTAAGACTTCGCAGAATCAGCGCGAAAATTATTCTCCTCCGTTCCCTATGAAGACAACTAATTAGGCTTGTTTTCTCATCAGTCTCTTGTGTGTACTTTTGCGTAAATTTGCTCAAGTTTTTGGGGGTTTGCAAAAACTGAGGATTTGGGAGAAGAAGTAAAAAAAAAAAGGATGATGTCGCCTCATTAGAAGCTTGGGGTGCAAACAATCCCTCCGTGCGTGAGGAGACATGCGTAATTAGCAGATTGTCTTACCTTGGAAGGAGGTAATTAGTAAGAACTTAGATTCGCTGAAAATGTTGGCGAATTTCTTATCCGTTTTTGGCGAAATTTTAGCGTGTCCCTCCTCAATTTATTTTGGCTTATGCAGTTTTTGTCAAGTCCACAAGTGATGAGGTATTTATAATTTGTAATTATTCTGCCCACAATTGAAGCAAGTTTTCACTTCGCAATGTATCATTTTTTTGCAAACATATTATTTTTGTATGGCAATTTTAAAAAAATATATAAGCGAGGTCGCACAATTTTGCGCCAGAATAAGTTTTGCACGGTTCAGAACATGACCTAATTTTATCGAACTGTAGTTCAACAGTGTACTTCAACAGGGTATTGTTACAAGCTTCCGGCAATTGCGCATAAATTACACCCCTTTTTGTCTAACATATTATACACTTGATAACTTTGCAAAACACCTTGCAGCAATAGACCACAGTCCAAAATGTTGTTTTAATGCACGAGTTGGACAACTGACCTACATTTTTGCTACAGTAACATTTTAATATATTCACACGTCCATTTATACAGTACTTGCTCTGTTGATAACACCACGGTTAATTAACATTTGGCCAGAACATCACAAAATTAAACGTTGCCAAAAATTAAGTAACTGAAACGGACACTCATTAGGGTGAACCATTGCCAAAACTAGGCAACACTGCCTCCACAGTACCGAATCTCTCACGTAGATGGCGCACCGCGGACAAACAGAGGCACATATTATATTATATTAATTTTCATGGGCATGTCAATCCAGTAATATCCTGATCGTCAAGTGCAGCTTCCGTCATGCACTTTTCGTCAGTCCTTTATTAGGAAAACAATATTGATACTATCGGATTATCTCTACTCGGTTGCCTATAGGAAGCAGGGTATCGGCAAAATTTTCCACCGGCATTTAACCGACAGTAAACGTCAATGCCTGTGGAACATCCCACCCTAATTATTCACTACCTTTGATACGACCCCTCTCTTTTTTGTGTGTACTACGTGTGTGTGTGTGTCGTTGTTGCCCTGCGGACACTGAAATTGCCGGATGAGAGCTACACACAGACTATAAAACCCTTCCACCCTGCGACACGCAAGGTACTATCGTCTCCACACAGGACTATAACCGGATTGAAAATACTCTATTATAGCTGGACTTTATCCGTGCAGTGAGCCAGTGACTCATCACCAACGTGCATGTAGTAGGCCTACTACTTTCTCCCTGAGATTGGCAGGAATGTGCAGAGCCTATGCTCCAAGTGGTAGTGGCATATCGTACGACGTAGTACGATAGGCCACTACTACTTGACGCATAGGCTCCACGTGTGGGATTGGCTCCACGTGGGGGATTGGTTCCACGTGTGGGATTGTCTCCACGTGTGGGATTGGTTCCACGTGGGGGATTGGCTCCACGTGGGGGATGGGCCAAACAGTGTTAGCAAAATTTGGCAGCGGGTTTGAATATGAAAGATTTATAGTTCATTTAAAGTGTTTTAAACGTGTTATTAGAGCCGCTGTAAATTTACCTGTTTAATAATATAAAAACAGTCCGAAAATTTTAATGAATTCTTGTCACGCCCACAAGTTTGGACACATTTCCGTACAAATTGAATGGTCCGTCGATGTCACGGGTAATTACATCTGCAGTGGGTTCTAACAAAAGAACCCGGGGTTTTGGGTTCTTTTCTCTCTCTTTTTTGTGTGTTTCTACTATAGAGAACAAGGGGGGAAGTGTCTAAATAGGGAAGCTGCAGGCATAAAGAGAGAGAAACGAGCCTTGGGAGTAGAGTCTAACTAACCGATAGTAGATTGGTGTCTGATTAAGTCGGTCATTGGGCCTTCTGCTCACGTACCAACTGGAAATAAGGGAATCTGCGGGAAGGATATCGGGTCTGGGGGATGGTTTTCTCTACACACACACAGACCCCCCCGGAAACTATGGCGATAGGTGTTTCCCACAGAAGTCTACCAACCACCATTTTTTTTACAAAAAGATAGAAAAAAAGGTGCGAGGGGCTCCAGTTTAATTAAACGTCCCTTCTTCTCCCGGCGGAGACATATTTCTTTTTATTAAAATCGAATAAAAAGGCGGAAGTTTTGGGGGTCCGACTTCTTGGGGAAATGTCACACTGTTTCCTGCAGGAATATGTATAGAAAAAGCAGGAATTTTGGGAAGGGAGGAACCACTTGAGGCAAAGATTCAATATGCGAGACCAAAACTGTCCATGCAGTACCACATCCATCGCATATATGACGCATCTGCCACTCTCAGGGTCATTAGAGGGGTACTACCTAGCTGATGACTCACCTGGGACAAACAGAGGCACAGACTAGGACCATTTTATGATTTGTTTTAAGTATAATTTTGTTACTTTATGTTACTCATTTTAAATTGCTAATGGCATTATTTTGTTGCCTTTTTATATTTGACACTGAAAGCAACGAGCATATACTACATAAGAGGCGCAAACATCCGATTCGCGCGTCTTTCTGTTTGGGTCGTTGCATTTTGAAACGGGGGCAACGCCAACGATGTATAAATAGGGTACAGGCAGGCCGTAAAGGTCCGCCATCTTTGATGGTTTTGGAGGCCATGGCACTTCACGGCAAGAACACGCGCGAATTTGAATATTTTTGCAGTACTTACGGAATTAATACGTAACTTAGAAAAGTGCAAGGAACTCATACGGCCTTGCATACGGCAAAAATATTCAAATTCGCGCGTGTCCTTTCCGTGACGTCCCATGGCCGTCAAAATCATCAAAGATGGCGGACCTTTACGGCCCGCCTGTACCCTATTTATACCTCGTTGGCGTTGCCCCCGTTTCAAAATGGCCGCCAGCCTTGGCAACGGCCCCAAACAGAGAGACGCGGACATCAAAGGCGCCTACCAAAGTTTGCGCCTCTTATGTATATATGCTCATTGCTGAAAGTAAGAAAAAAATTGGCACTTCCTATACCTGTGCGGTGGCGTCTCGAACCACTTAAAAATTGCTTCTCCCCAGGCGTTGCCAAACTTCTTCCCAGAATCGTTGCGAAAACGGACTCGCTGGAAATGTGGCGAAATATCCGTTTGGACCCCGTCGTTTTAATGGTCCTCTGGCTTTGCAATTTGCTACCATGAGAACCCAGGAATTATAATAGCAGAAGGAATGTGGTCCAAAACCACCAGGAATATTGTTGCGGCCAAACTGGACTGTTCAGGCCTCGGTGAGAAAACCTCTTAGGCAAAAATTTGTTAAGTTTATGGCTACCCCGCCCAGGATGACTAACTAATGTGGAAACCACGCCCCCCCAATAGGGTGTTATTAAATCGTGGCCTAATTCTGACTCGTTTTTGTGGGGGGCGACAGGACAGTTAAATGCTCGTTAATCGGCATGTTAACTTTAACCCCGCGGGTGGTTAAAAGGCCTCTCGGTTTTGGTATGCAGTAATTCAACGGGGGCCCCAGGAATTCAAATATAGCAACGGATTTGGGTTAATGACGAGTTGACTGAAAAATAACTGGGGGGCCAATAGTTAGGCTAACGTATAAGTGGGGTTGATTACTGCGGGTGTTAGAAATTTTTTAAAATCGAAATTAAATTATACAGCTTTTGCGGATTTTGTTTACTTCAGAAGCGGTTGCTGAAGCGAACAATCCATAAACATATGTAGAATTGGCTCTGTGCCTCTGTTTGTCCAGGATCAGATAGGTACTGTACGACTCTGAGAGTGACAGTAGTGCGCCATCTATGCGAGGGGTATGGTACTACGTGGACAGGCCAACAGTACATTCGCACTTAATTAATGCGAAACCTGATTAATAATTTTTATTGCAATATTTAGTCGCTTCCGGAGGATCAATATCCGAAAAATTGCTGAAATAAATATTCATCGTGCTTAGGGCCAAATATTTAATATTTTACTTAACTTACTCATTAAGAATGCAATATGCGCTGAAAGCCAACAGAATTTCATTTTCATATTGTTTTATGAATGTACAGTACGAACTGGCGATATTAATAATAACAAAAATAATTCCCCAAAAATAATTCCCCCAAAATTCTTTCCAATAATATTAATGACACTGAAATAAAAATGATGATAATCTCGTAAAATATATACACAAATTAATTTAAAGGCGCTCTAGAGATGAATTTTTTAAGCGAAATATCTTAATTATATTTTTGAGCCGAATTAATTTCAGCTGTATTTTTTTTTGAACCGGCTTTTTCATTAACCGTCATATTTACACACAGTATGTCATAGTGCATCATCGCCATGTATATACGTAGAGCACTTTAATCTTGCCTCCTAAAAAAATGACGGGCTACTGCACACAGGGATGCCAACCGATTTTTTTTGTGTGTGTAACAAACACTCAAGATAAAGCAATTTATCCAACTTAATTTTCCACCAAGGCATATTTGTTCGAGCAAGAGGACATGTGCACATGTGCACTAAGCATGGAATTTTTTAATTCCCAGCCTCCTCTTCCCATAAAAAAACCAAGCTTAAGCCCATTTTTGGGGGGGTGTTCCCCCCCTAAAATTAATTCGTGCGAAACATTACATTGCAGGCAAAATTTGCTTTCACGGTAACGCGATTGAGAGGAGTGAGTGGTTAGTACCCACACATACACACACACCCCCATCCTCTCTTTTTTTTAAAAAAAACCTACATATAGCCCGAGTACATGCATCAGCATAACGATGAGCCCTGGTTGACAGGCTATTAAAGAGTAATGGGAATTATGAAGTACACGGGGTATACCATTACCTCTTTTTTTTCGAAGGGTGGAGGGGTATACTAGAACCACCCCCCCCCCCCCCCNGCCAGTTATTGATGTGACGCCATAATTTTGATCTAGTTTTAAGCCGTACTCAAAAAAGCTGACATATTAAGGAAAAATTAATTGAATTTATAGCTCCACATTGTTGGGTAGCTGTTACAAGTTACCGGCTAATAATGGATCAAAAAAAGTTCTCATAACAGTATTATCCGATCCACAACGGGTCAGTAGGTCATAGATATAGAACTAAACTGCTGTTAGCTCTCAAATTAATATTAATTTTACTAATACGTAAAAAAACACGGAGATTTCTTCGCAGAAGTTAATTTTAATTGCTAATATCTGAATTAGCAATAATACAACTAATGCGGTATATGAATTCATAAAACTAAACCGTATATATGAATTTAAAAATACTATAGACCTAGCTTACATATGAATTCATAGAAATAAAACTAATTACCGTGATAATACTAATAAATCAAATATCTGAATTAATAGGTCAGCTAATGAAATACCAATACCTGAATTAAAACGACAGACTCGAATAAAACTAATACCAGAATTTTAATACTAATAAAACTAATACCAGAATTTTAATACTAATAAAACTAATACCAGAATTTTAATAGGCCTACTAATAAAATTCTTGACTAAATCACTACTAAACTATTACTTGAAACAATACTAATGAACCTAATATTAGAATTAATTGTAATAAAAATCTGAATTATAATAGAACAAATCTGAATTAATATGAATAAACTACTGTAATATCTGAATTAATATTAAGAGTACTAATATCTGAATTAATATTAAGAGAACTAATACACGAATTGCATTATACAGTATTTTATTAATACCGAAATAATTCAAATGTCCAAAGAGACAGCGAACTACTGATAACAACTGAATTTGGAATTGAAATTGCCTAATTTTTTTTTGCAGATATTGCACCTGGTGAATATGGAGAAAATTCGCAATTCTGCAACTTTCCTCCGAACTTATCAAGTCGCAAATCATGACCCCCGAAGATAATCAAAGCTGTCCTCGCTTCTTCTTCTCTCTCTTTTTTTTCCTTCTTTTTTTTATTTTACGACTCTATCGTAAAGTAGCGGTGAACTATTGGCATGGAATCGAAGCACGTAGACAGCATTCAGATTTTTCTCATTTTTTTTTTGGTCTTCCTTCATACCCTATTGTTGAAGTTACGATGCAAGGTCTTGCCATCAGGCAAAAACAACTTCTTTTTTTTAAAGGTTCTTTCCCCAGTATTTTTTTTTACACCCCCGGATTCTATCGTGACCTGGGGAGCCCTAATCAAAAGATACATCCCCCTCTCTCCCCTACCTGCCCTACTCTTATGCACTGGCCAATGAAGATGGCTTTGTCAGCTCCTCTGGGGATACTTCTCTGCACACTCCTAAACTTTGTAGACACCGTAAAAGTGTCCCCGCCATGACAAGGAAGCTCCAAGCACATTCGGATAACTGGCTGTCCCGAGGTCCTCTCTGCCCGTAAATTTACGGGACGATGCCAACAACGGACACTGCTCTTTTTTTGGAAAGAAAATTGCTAGTTAGGCAGTACATTTCGCAAGGGACGTAAAAAGTAGTACCATACCCCTCACAGATGTGGCACAAAAGCCATTAGGTCGTCCCAAGAAGAAACACCCTATCTTCAAAACTAGTAAGGGTGAAAGTCGCCTGCACTAATATCTCCTGGGTCAAGGTGGATTAGTGCCGAGCGTGCACGCGACTTTCACCCTTACTAGTTTTGCAGATAGGGTGTTTCTCCTTGGGACGACAAAATGTGAAAATTTAACACAAAATCGCGACATTATTGCGATTCCAATGATCTTGTAGAATGGAAATCAATATTAGCTAAAAAATTTTTTTTGTTAAAGCGGCTCTTGTCCAGTCGATGTTGAAATCACCGACGCCTGTACCCCTCCGGAAGCATGCAGTGCTTTTCATTCCCGTCACCCAGCATAATTGATTTTCAAGCATTAACCTAGCTCCTCCTCCCGGCCAGAAAAATTCGTATGCGAAAAAATTACCGATTGTCTTTTTTTTGGCAAGCCTGTGAAAAAAATTTCGCACAAAAACGAAACTGTCACATAATGCTGGGAACTGAAATATGGCCCCCTTTTGTACAGTATATGAGGGAAAAATGAACACACTGATAATGATCACAGTTGCGCCAATTATTGCAAAAAAAATGTTGCATTATAATGTAACAAATTTTTTTAAATTATTGGAGTCAATCAGATTGAAATTTCTTTCGCCATTTCCTTAGGAAGCTTAATGTTTTTTTTGAGTGAACATCGCGCTCATAATCCCATGTAAATCACTCTAAACGAGTGCTAGCTCGAAACATTTCCATTCCACGTTTTTTCCCTCGTATTGATAAGATGTCTATATGTGGAACTCAGAGAGGCTTTTTGCAAGACTTGTGATTTGATGGCATCCGATTGCAATTTCTTAAGGAGGCCCCAGGATGAGGGGTAGGGGGGAGGGGGGAAATTGAAAAAGTCGAGCAAGATTTGAAAGAGGGTAAAAAATACCT
>JYFJ02004026.1:0-35448 GCA_000934665.2 Catajapyx aquilonaris
GCGTAGGTTAATTAATGGGTAAATAGGTAAATACGTCTGAGGATAAGGTGATGTCTGAGGTGGGCAGGGGTGGGGGGTGGGACAGGTTGTTTTTAGGCTCTTTCTCATGTGTTTTATTAGTTCATATGTTGGGTTAGCTTGCATCTCCCTTCATCGCTGACTACCCCTCATAGGGAAATGTCGTGATGTTGTTGTTGTTGTTGTTGTTGTTGTTGTTGTTGTCGCAGTGTATTCACAATATATTCTTGGGCATGTGACTGAGCAAGTGACAAATGAAATGCTGTAGAAATTCATTTTTACATTTTAGAGGAAAACTAATTCCATAGGCGCATTGTCCTGGTGTTTCCCTTTCTTTTGATATATATGTTCATTTGGTTTTGACCACTTACACTAACCAAAAGAAATTCTTCAAAAAAGGCCTCGTTTTAAGCCATTTCCAGATGTTTGCGATTTCCTTACCTCCTCTCTGGACATTCCAGCAGTTGCCCAAACCACAGCAGTGGTGAAACACAATTAGCCTGGCCTTGTGCCTAAGTGCTTCAAATAATTCATGTTGAATCACTCCTATTGGAAAGGACTGACGCTGACGTCTCTCCGTCGTAAGGAGAACAGCCCAATCTTGTAGTAGATATTATAAATGCATGTTTTGACCCTTGCTATCCGCCTCCCCCCACCATTCTCCATAAGCTGACCAGTAATTACTTCTCTGTACTCACTGTCTGTTAATATTTCATTGGCCACTCTAAACGGTTTCTGTTTGTGTCCAGATAATTATAACGCAGCGGGCGAGCGTTAAAAGCTGGTTAAAAGCTGATCGTATCAGACTCAGTTCGGGGTATGGTCGTTTCCTCGCATTGACCAGTGCCGGAAGATCAATGACTCGTCATTTATTCAGTCCAGTCCAGAGTGTTTCAAGTAGTTATTGTTGTATTCGTCTCGATATATTTCGCATTTGGCTTATTGTAGGCCTGCTTTTCTCTCTTGCTGAAATATCGAGGCAGGAGCCTATCATTTTTTGAAACAATCTTGCCTACAATCAGCTGAAAGTAAGACTGTAATGGTTTTTGTCAATCAGGACATTACAATTACAAGTATTGTGTGCTATAGACTGCAGTTTTATTCGGATAAACAGGCCTGTAATATGTTGATTACATGTGCATTTATTCGCCCATAATCTGTAATTCGCGGTCCTCTAGTAGTTGATGTGCAGACAGCCAAACCTTACAGCTGGTCGGTTTGGCAGCAGTGATTTCCATACAGTCGGTCGTCATCTCATCTCTCTGTGTCAACAATCACTTCTGACCCTGGTCTTGGTCTCCTTCATCTGCGTCGCCCTGGCCTGGCACCCCTGGAGCGGCACCACCCGCTGGCATGGCTATGCCTGAATAATAATAGACACATATAGTATACGTGGCAATATATTGAATAGCAACAATATTACAGTATTTCAATATTTATATGAAACAAACAAATAAAATGCAGACATATCAGTCAATTAGGCAACACTGCTATGTTGTGAACGCAGTACCACTTATCTCACATAGATGGCACACTACTGATGATGACTCACTGCAGACAAACAAGAGGCATAAGGCAATTCTAAACACAATACCTCCAGGGAATTGTGGCTCAGCGTAGGTTGCCACCACCATTGTTGCCAGGAGGATGGCCAGGATGGTCCACATTGTTGGGAAGCAAGCCATGCCGACTAGTGTTGCGATGAGTTAGCTGGACAGTAGTATGATGTTAACTGTCGCTGCAGAGACAGTCAGATGCTGATGATGTGCTCCCCGTCATGTCGAGGCCGTTTTTATGGGCGCTTTTCTGATCACGTGATTGTTCGTATGGTGAGCTGTGATTGGGCCCAGTTGGCACAAAGTCACCGCTCGAATCAACTGCAATTTACGATCAGGTGCACTGTGCCATCTCCTTGTCTGAGCGTGACAAGTACTGGACAGTTTTATTACCCGAATGGTGTATGATCTTTGACGTTGACTGTAACATACGTGGGTCATAAAACAATACAGTTTTTCGGACATACATGACAGGCAAACAAAAAAGCATGAAGTGTAACCAATGTGCGCACCTGATCCAGAGAAATACCCGTGACTTTGTGCCAACTGGGCCCATCAATCACAGGCTCACAGCTCACCCTGTACGAACAATCACGTGATCAGAAAAGCGCCCATAAAAACGGCCCCGACATGACTGGAGCACATCAGCATCTGACTGTCTCTGCCGCAGCTAACATCACTTCATTCTACCAAAGCTCATCAACGCAACACTAGTCGGCATGGCTTACTTCCCAACAATGTGGACCATCCTGGCCATCGTCCTGGCAACAATGCTGGTGGCAACCTACGCTGAGCCACAATTCCCAGCAGCAGCACCAGCAGGTATTGTGTTTAGAATTATTGTCTTATAGGTCTACGCCTCTGTTTGTCTGCGGTGAGTCATCAGAAGTGTGCCATCTATGTGAGATATGTGGTACTACGTTCACCGTCGGCGGGCAGGGCAGTGTTGCCTAATTGACAGATATGTCTGCATTTTATTTATTTGTTTGATAGGAATATTGAAATACTGTTGTTGCTTCAATAATTTATTGTCATCTACTGTTGCGTCTATTATATTTCAGGCATGCCAGCCATGCCAGCGGGTGGTGCACCCTCAGGGTTGCCAGGTCAGAGTGGCAGTGGCTCAGATGAAGGATCGTCAGACCAACAATAAGGCCAAGATCAGCAGTAATATTGTTGGCACAGAGAGGGCTGTCTGGACTTCACTTATACATGGCCACACTCTGTGTATCGACTGGTATCGAATAAGGGAATATGAATCCCCAATCATATGTATGAATAAAACTGCAATGAAGTGAAAAACTAAAAAAAATATGTTCATTAATCCCATTTTTGGCATCGAGTTTGAACTTAGGAACACAACAATACAATATTTCGACATGAAAGTTTTATCCCGCTAAAATTTTGCATTTTTTTTTTTTTTGATCTGACAATTCCAAATAACATAGGCCTACATTTGACCGAAAAAAATATGGCTTTGAAAAACGACAACAGCCAAAAACTTATTTATACTGTTGCATAAATATGAACTTATTATTCATCGGAAGTTTGCAATTTGCAATTTTTCGGCATTGAAAATATCCACAAAAAGGCTCCAAAAAACGTTCCAGAATTTTATGTAAATTTTCATAAAATGATGATCAATTTGCCCATTTTATAGGTAGCGAATAACGTACTGCGATAATCGCTCTTGGCGAGAGTAGCAGCGTTTTTACGATAACAGCGATGCGACTTGTAAATGACGTGAATCTGAACGCACCCCCAACGATTTCCAAGATGGCGTCATCTTTTTCCATCCGATGCTTTTCCTGCCTTGGTTTCCCCAATTTCGGCCAAATCTGAGCCTGGAATGGACCCAGGGGATGTTGAGGAGTGAGTATTACGTCTGCAGTAATTGTCGCACTCGCACTTGGGTGCGTACATAGCACATTGATGGAATTGAGCTTGCGGATATGACAGGAAAGACACTTCATGTGTTACATGCTACTTTTTTTTTCCCTTCATATTTCACAGGAGCACAAGCATGATGGAGGTGAAACAAGAAGGGCGTGGTGATGAGGATGTCGCTCTTGAGGAGACGTGGACACTTGCGAATGAGGACATCTCGCCACACCTTCATCCGCATTCAGTGGGAGCAGTGGAAGAGGTCAGCGGCATTGAGGTGGAAGAAGAAGCATCGGTTACCATATGGGATGCCCCTGATGATGAGGATGATCCCTTGGCCATTACGGATCAAAGGACCAGCAAGGTGGGTAGGCATGTAGAACAAAACAAGACATAAGAAATCTAATGACTGTTTGTCAAGGATTTTACAATAAGAACAACACCATCACGACATTTCCCTATGAGGGGTAGTCAGCGATGGAGGGAAACAGAAGGATTTTAATTTATAAATTGTTCGCAAATATCTTGTTACCATGCATTCAATTGTATTCCAGAGAGAACGAAGGATGGCTGATGGAGAAATTCAGACTGGAAGCGGCTTGGAAAAGGACACACGGAGAACTCACACCCGTCGTATTTGCCCAAAGGAATTTCACGATGCTTGTAATTTGGGAAGGCATGAGCGCATACACACAGGGGAGAAGCCATTTAGTTGCGAAATTTGCAAGAGCGAGTTTAAGCACGCGTCTACTTTGGAAAGGCATAGTATGGTACACACTGGGGAGAAGCCCTTCAGCTGCAATAAAAAGTTCAAGGACTTGACAGATTTGACACGGCATAGTAGAACTCACACTGGGGAAAAGCCATATGGTTGTCAGATTTGCAAGAAGACGTTTAGTGCACGATCTAGTTTGATGAGGCACAAGAAGGTGCATATATTTGGGGAGAAGCCGTTTACTTGTCAAATCTGCAACAAAACGTTCAAGCAATCAAAAAATTTGGATTCACATGTGAGGTGTCACAAAGAGTCTTCATTGTTAGATTCGGAAGATTTATTTGGTCAGACATTCAAGGATGAATGTACCGGAGCAACTAAAGATTTGCAAGGAGAATAGTCCGCCTACACTGCTGTTTATTATTCAAGGTTGGACCACGTAAAAACGCCCGTTTTGTATGAGAAGTTAGCCGCATAGTAGTGTAGACTGGACTGCATGGGAATATTGATACACTTTGTATCTCACACTAGCAGGTTACCCGGCGTTGCCCGGGTATGTTGGGGTGCTGGTAAGGGGTACATATACACTATTTTAGGAAGTGTGTTTGTTTGTAAAAATTTCCCTTCCGTACACTCGAAACTCGATATGTCTTAAAATAGGCCTTATAAGTTGCAATAAGCCAAAGTTTGTCACTCTCTGTGATAGATTACCTGCTTGTCTTATAGTGTAGTCGACACAGATATTCTGATTGGATGTGTAAAAAGAGGATTGCGGATGGAGTTGGCCCAAGAAAAGACTGCACAGCCTTGTGTTTTTTCCCCCTGCATTTTTGACCCCTTGACCCCCCAACCCCACTTCACACCTCCATCTCGTTCCATATGTTTGCTTTGAAGAACTCTAGAAATGTACGTACAGACGTACAGATGCATGGTGGAAGAAATATTTTCAACACGGAGTAATATTAGTAAATACTGTATTATTTTATTGTATTTATTTTTGTCTGGAAGTCTACTTTCTAATCCCACAAAATCCCGGAATGACCATACGATACGAACTCACGTGAGGTGCCAATTATTAGCGCAATTGGTGCATGCGTTGAATTTACCGTCGATGGTTTAACTATTTGCTAGGTATTGAACTTGCATAAGGGCATTTCCATGGGAATTTGAATTGATATATTGTTGTAAGTTAATTGTTAAGGCCCGAGAAGAGAGAAGATTCGGGAATATGCGTGTTGTGGGAGTTAGGTACATTTTCGGAAGCTGAAACATGCGGCATTAAATTCCTTGAAAAATGTAACCCCCGATATGCTAATTTAAGGCGGTGTAGGGGCCTTCCCCAGGATTTCTATAAGGGACAAACATCTGACAAACTTCCTTATTTATAGATATAGATGATTGTGAATAATAAACATTAAAAATTGGGTCCACACTTTTACTGTTTATTTTTTTTGTAACCTTGTAACGACATCTGTCAAGTTTTATGAAATAAAAACTCCTGATCGCCACTACTACAGCTGTTACTACTACTACAACGACTGCAGTAGCTACTTTTACGACTACTACTACTACTTTACAGTACTACCACTGCTACGTACTACTACTACGTACTACTACTAAGAGCTACTACAGTAGCTACTTATACGACGACTACTACTACTACTACTACTACTACTACTACTAATAAGAGCTACTACAGTAGTTACTAACTACTACAGTAGCTACTAACTACTACAGTAGCTACTTATACAACTACTACTACTACCAAGAGCTACTACAATAGCAACTAATACTGCAGTAGCTACTACTACTACTACTACGACTACTACTACTACTACTATACTACTACTACAGTAGCTACTACTACTATCAAGAGCTAATTATTAGCTAGTTATTAGCCCTTGCTACTACTATACTACTGCTACTGCAGTAGCTACTACTACTTTACTACTACTACTACTGCAGTAGCTACTACTACTTTACTACTACTACTGCAGTAGCTACTACTACTATACTACTACAACTACTACTACAGTAGCTACGACTACTACTACTACTACTACTACTACTACTACTACTACTACTACTACTTCACAGTACTACTACTGCTACTTTTACTACTACTGGATAGGGAAGCTGCCGCCATCTGTTGAGGAATAAGACAACTAAAATGTCCTCAATTCAGCGCCGCCATGCGGGATATTTCCAGCCAGCCCTTTTCTGTTGGCAACACTTGCAGGCATGGCATCCAAGATGGCGGCGCCCTTCAGGTGCGAAAATTCCTGGTTTGCATTGCGGTCTTGAAGCATAATTATTGTTGGGGCAATTGGAGGGATGAGTGGCCAGTCTGGTTGGCTTAAGGAGGAGCCAGGATGCTGCGGGAAGGCACCAGGAGTAGAACCGGGCAGGTCAGGACACCACAGAGGCTTGCCCGCAGAGTAAGGATGAGAAGCCGGCCCAGCATGAAATAATGTCATACTTTGCGCCTTTCCACCAGTTGGAACGTGATGATGGACGGCGTGGCAGTCAAGACCGAGCTGGTCGATGATGCCCAAGACAGAGGAGGAGGAGGGCTTGTACCGGGCATTGGTCCGCAATGGGTGGTCAAGATGGAGGTGAAAGTGGAGCCGGAGGAGGTCGGGTTCGCTGGACAGCCGCAGGACATTGTTGTGGTCCAAGGTGAACCGAGCCGTTACCAGCAGGACGACGGAAGCCGGAGGAACAAGTGTCAGGATCAGGTGCGGTAATCTCCTGAGAATCAGTCGTAGCAAGATCAATAAGCCCATACTAAAAACTCTTGAAAACGCTTCATGCGAAAGATCATACTCGTACTGTAACGCTGTCTGTGCAACCGCAAAGCCTCCATTGTTTGCCAAACTAACTTAATCTTTAATTTCAGAAGCCAACAAGCTCACAACTTGGGAATACATCACGCAACGAAGCCACGACTGGACACATTCTGTTCATGCCACTCGAAGTGAAACCCAAAGTGGTTGCTGATCAGTCCGTTGGTGTAGAGAAAGTTAATTGGAAGAGGGCAGCTGCATATCAGGAGAAGCAAAAGGTAACTAGAGTGTGTCGCAGTACAGAGTACCTAAGTGGGTAGCTCAGTACTTGGGGAAGAAATTTACTCCTTCACTTTGTGCACCTTTCGAACATCAAACCCTATTCTCGCATGGCTGCCACTTGGTTACTATTTGTTGCTATTTTTTCAGGGGTTACTATTTGCTTCCTATTTTTAATTGATCTGTAAAAATACTATAAAATAGTGTTGGGCAGTTCATCAGGGTTCATCTGGTCGGAACGACTATATAGTCTTGTGGCCATTTCTGTTTAAGAGGGTTTTGATCGTCGTGAATTTTGCGGCCGGGCTCTTGCTCCTATTCCTTTGCAAAACAGCGTGCGGAGGAGAAGCGGATTCAGGCAGAAATGAAGGAGAAGCTTATCCGGGAGGTGAAGGCACGGCCCACCCTCTGGGACAAGCACCGGAAGGACCACAGAGATCGGGAGCTGGTTGAGACCCTGTGGGACCAAGTGGAGCAGGCCATGGCGGGCTCTATGACCAGTAAGTACCAGCTCCTGCCGAGGAGTCACTTAATCAATGGAAAATTTCGCGAATGTCAGGCAAATTTTCTGTGCCAGCAATGTCTCGTACTTACGAAGAATTCATACGTAACTTATCTGATGACATTTGGGAAACTTTTTTATTTAATTTTGTGGGTACGCCCCCAGCAGATTTAGTTACTTGAGACTAATTGCAATTCTCTAATTGTCAGAGGCCACATGCAAGTCGTTGTGGAGGAATTTGGTAGACATCAACAGACGAGCCTGCCAACAGGTCAGCATGGGAATTAAGAGTGGTCGGGAGGGCGTAAAGTCGCGGTTCTACGAATTGCTGGAATTCCTCGGGGGACGAGGAGCGAACATGGAGTGAGTATCGCTACCAATGCAATACTTTACAGACCCTGTTGAGTCAATTTGCCGAGATTGTGATCATTACCAATATTTTGTGTTGTAAATTGCAAATTGCGAATGTTCATTTTGCAAAGATGTAATTATGCACCTCTCTTTCATGGTAAAGGACTTCATGTAACGAAGTCCTCCCCAAGCGTGCATCAAACGGAGCGGAAGAAGAACTTGTGGCCATTACTAGCCCGGACTCGTTACAGACTGATGAATCATTAGACACGACATTAGCGGATGATCCTCTGAGAGTTGATTCTTTGCCCCTTCCCATGACTGAAACTACAGCCGTTTCCGCAACACCAACCTTTTCCAATTCCTCGACACAGACTCTCAACAATCATTCCCACGACATGGGACCTAAAAAGAAACGGAGAAGGATGGAGGGAGTGGCCACGCCGCAGACTGCTGCACCGACAGGGTCTGCACCGCTAACGTCAGTGGATCACCTTTTGATTGGATTATTGAACAACATTCAAGCGTACGTCAGATGAAAAACTTCAGTATCTTTTCCCTCCAGTAACATGTCTTTTGTCAAATTTCCACCTGCAATCTTGCATCCGTAACAGTTCATTGTTATTTTACTTGATACGCCCTACATATTGAAACAGCATCGTCACACGTTCACAATGACTTGGTGCTGGGAAAGTCATCACGAATGTTGTTTTAATCGAGTAATCACACTCGTTGTTCATAATTACTGTTTTTTTCTTTCTTTCAGGTGAATTGTTCGGAAACCATCAAGATTCAAAAGCCTTTCGAAGTACGTGGAATCCATCTACTCGGAATTTCCAGATGACAGAAAGATGGCGTTCGAGCGTGAGGTCGTACAACTGGCGTGGGAGTACCGGGAAGAATTTGTACCAATGACATTGGACAGCTAATAAATGCCCAAAATCCCAAAACCTGAATCATAATGTACGATGTATGATAATGTACGATGTACGATGCATAATGTACAATGCACAGTAGAATCTCGTTTATCTGAACTAGTAGAATCGCATTTCTTCTTAAATTGTCGGACGTTTCGGCTTAATATGAAAATCAGTTATGTAATACAAAGCTACTTAAAGCTCAAGCGCTTTTAATTAATGCGATTCTACTGCGACGATAATGTTTCTTCTCCCAACGAACCACTTTTCCTTTCATACTAGTAACTTATTAAAAGCACATGTTGTAATGTTGTGTTAGTACATAATAAATATTTTTGCATTTTTGCAAGTAAACAATCTTGTGTGGCTGTTATTTTTTTTTTTAATATTCCACTGGATTATTCCCCACTCAAAATTTGGACGGTTTGTATTATTATTATTTTTTTAATTATCACTTTTTGAATTGCGAGTTGCTCCTAAGTGACACCCTCTCAATTTCAGCATGTGGACCCCATCGTATTGTTGTACCAGCTTGTATACTGCGATGATTGTGACGGAGCTTTTGCTACCAAAAAGGACTTGGAACGTCATCGGTTGAGGAAGCATGTCACGTCTGCGGCTGAGGTGAGCAATTGTAATTGTATGAATTTTAATACTATGCTGTACATCATCAAAAGATGTGTAATCGTACGCGATGGTTGTTTTCGTTAGATCATCACATTTTTCAGCCAAAATAGCTGCCAATAATGAAAGAGCGAAACTGTTCCGCTATTGCAGATTTCATATGGGGATTTCCACAATAATACACAATATGTAACATTGCCAGTACGGAGAAATAAATTGTACGTGCACATTTCAGGAAGGAGGACCAACAGCTGAGAGGACGGTGCAGAAGCCGGCACTGACGGATATACCACATCCCCGGGAACATGCGGAAGGAAAACCATGCAATTGTCTGATGTGCAAGAGTTCATCTCCGGTGTCATCTACTTTCAAAACGCATCCCGCAATTGGTTGCGAGATTTGCTCAAAAACGTTTAGGCAAACAGCTCATTTGACGAGGCACATTAAGACGGTGCATGCAGGGGAGAAGGCTTTTGTGTGTCAGATTTGTAAGAAAAGGTTTAGTGACAGGTCTTATTTGAAGAGGCATGAGACGAGTCATACGGGGGAGAAGCGGTTCAGTTGTCGTGTTTGCAAGAGAGAGTTTAGGGAATCGAATAATTTGACGTTGCACATGCGAGTGCACACTGGGGAAAAACCGTTCCGTCGTGGCGTTTGCAACAGACGGTTCAGTCAGTCGACGCACTTGGCCGTGCACAAGAGAGTGCACGGAGCTCAGATGAAGCGGTTCAGTTGTCACGATTGCGATGCGAAATATAAATATTCGACCAGTTTGGCCAGGCATATGAAGAATCACGCTGGCGAGAAGCCTCACTGTTGTCAGATTTGCAAGAAAGCATTTGGCCAGGCATGTGATTTGAGGAAGCACAGTAGAATTCACACGGGAGAAAAGCCTTTTAGCTGTGATGATTGCGATGCGAAATTTAGCGACTCGTCCAGTTTCGCACGACACAGAAGGCAGCACACTGGCGAGAAGCTTTACAGGTGCCAAGTTTGCATGAGAACGTTTAGCAGGTTGTCGTATTTGACAAACCACAAGAAGATGTGCAATGAGTTGCCTCGGAGCTAACGATGAGCAGTTATTTTTAACATGCGTTTATTAAGAGTTGTTCACAATTTGTAGGAATTTTGGAATAAAATTATATTAATATTTGGATCATAATTTTACGTGCGAGCCAACTTTGGTCATTGAATACAGATGAGCAGCTGCCCTTTGCTGCGGAGGAAGTTGTGTGCGAGATGGCAAATTCATCTTGGGAGAAGCATTGGTAATTATGTATGAGCCACTTTGCAATTGTTTAGATCCACTCATTATTACGGGCTATTACAGAGCCAAAAGTTGTATTTCACAACAATGTTTGTGCCAACAAACAAGTCGTAACTATGGAACCGGCACCACAGGGAAAAAAAACTCCAGGCCTAAACACATACGGACTACTTTTTTTTAGATAATGTCATCGTGCCTAATTAATTCAGCTGAAATGAAATTGCCAAATTAACAGCCAAATCTGCAAACGGTTCGTATCCAATTTCCTCAGCGTTTTCAAGCATCGGGGATACTCAGAATACCTTTTATACGTTGCAGGCGGATCATGAGAAGTGCAGCTTTCTGAAGGAGCCAACTGACGAGCCATGCAACGATCCGTAGTGAAGCCAGGCCAGTGCGCCCACATCAGGAAGGTGCCTGCTTTCACCATCCAGGCGCTGCAAAAATGCACGAAGGTGATCCCTGCGCCATCGTCCAAATCCGCCAAACCAAGGCCCATTCCTCCGACGCTCTTCAGGAAAATGTATCTCAGAGGAGACCTACCCATTGGGCTTCTGAATACCTTCAAGGGATACAAGATATCCTGGAGGGTAAGTTCTTTCAATTGAACTTTGTGCACTACCGCATTGTTACGTACCTAGGTGAAGATTGAGAAGTTGGACTACGGTCACTACCTGCCGCTTTTTTTCGATGGACTTTGTGAGCTGGGTCATCCTTACAAGTTCTTTGCTAACCAGGGAATACGTGACATGCTGGATCATGGTGGGAAGAAGATTCTTCCGGTGGTTCCGCAGCTCATCGCTCCCATCAGAAGTACGTTGCACATACTGCAAAATAAGTCGCCTACTAACAACTGCGAATGTCATAATGTCTTTGCGAAAAGCACTTACTTCGATGAACTTATTTTCAGAAGCCCTGAACACCCGAAACCACAAGGTGATGTGTAATACCCTGAAGATCATGCAGATTCTCATCCGCTCCGCGGACATGGTTGGAGAATCCCTCGTGCCGTACTACAGGCAGCTTCTGCCTGTTTTCAACCTGTTCAAGAACAAGAATGGTAAGTCACAGTAAAGAGTTAACTTATTAGAATTATCGCCATTACCAGCAGCACTTTCCTTTCAGCAAATGTGGGCGACTCCATCGTGTATGGGCAAAATAAGCGTGACAACTTGGCCGTACTTATCCATGAGACGCTGGAGCTTATGGAGCAATACGGAGGGCCATACGCCTACATGAACATTAAGTACATGATTCCAACATACGAGACTTGCGTCATGAATCTCTAAAGGGATTCGCTACACCTACGCTGCCTGTGCAAAAAATAATAAAATCGCAATAAATTCCCTCATACAAAACACAAATCGTGTGGTTGGTATCTCTTTAATATTACAGCAAATGTAATCCACTTGTATGAAATTACCAGTAAGGAAATTCATGAGCGATTATGTTGCTGCCAAATTTATGTGACGGAATAGCCGAATGTATGTGCAAGGACAGCAAACTCTACTTTTGAGCCACATACATTTCTATTTCAGTGTTCCGCCTCTTGATTATTCTCATTACACGTGTTATGCATACAAAAATCAACTGGCATAACTTTGTACCATAACCAACAATCATGAGCATACATTTTTCAACCAAATAAGCACCGGAAATCACATTTAGAACTAACAAACACATAAGTAGAAATGGCAGAAAATATCAATCATCATAACAAGACCCAAGTGTCAATCATACGGATCTTATCCAGTTTCACGTAGACTTATTCAACTCAATATTTTAACTGCAAAATGTGCCAACACTTTGCAGTTGTCGTACAGAGATTTGCAACTCCACACGGTAAGAACAGCTACTAAACTGAAACAAGCTGGCTCGTACGTTTAAGATTATAGCATACAAATAATAATAATGTTCTTAGGAACTGAAAGATCACGCATCTGTGATCTGTCATAAAATAAAGTGATGCTTTTATCACAACATGAAAATGGCACGACCAGTTAGACGCTCATTTAAAACAAACATATTTAAAAAAATAACACAGGTTCTTTCAAAAATTATCTGCACATGTTCTTGGCACAAATGTGAGAGAAATACATTCGGCAATATTTTTAAACTTGTGCATTTAAAAAAACAACAACATGAAAACTGTTGACTGTAACATTTGTGTACGCATGTGGCAGAAGAAATCATGACAGTAAGTCATGCCTTTTTACGGAAAAAATCTAAATGAGCAATAATTTTTGAGGTTAATACATCTTTTTGGCAAACATAACCCTTGCCAATCTGAACACCCAAAATGACACAACTGTAATAATCATCCGGAATATTTTGACTGCTTGGAACAGGATTCTGCATATGTTTTCTCAGCTGAAAGTTACTGCCGCCTCCTTCTGTCAGGACTCTTTGACCTTGCCCTGGTCCTCTCCCTTGGAGATGAGCTCCTCCTGGCTGGACGATAACGAGGTGGGCAGAGCTCCCTTCGGAATCTCAGATGGCCCCTCCACCTTCTGGGTGGTGTTGGTGGAAGCGGGATCCGCCTTGAACCCCACCTTCTTCCTACATAAGGCGGTGGTGCTGGTGGCAGCACTACTGATGACAAAGCCGGACCTGGTAGGACTTCAACCTCCCAACCATCAATTTGTCCTCCATCCATATGCTTAATAGCCTGTGCTGCTGACTCAGGAAACTCATACTCTACGCAGGCATATCTGTTATGCGGATTGTACGAAGAGATGATATCCACACTCTTCACCGTTCCATACGAAGAGAAGATTTCCACCAAATGGTCCTGTAAATAGTGACAGTTTGTATAATAATTTTCTTTATTAATTCGGAACATCTCACCTTGTTAACGTTCCTTGTAAGGTGCATGACACGTATCTTGGTTGGTTGTGGTACTGGCGGCCTCTCTTTGCGGCTTTGAGCATCCTTCTCACTTGTTGGCCTCTCAGCGTCAGAACTGTAGCTCGTCACGGTTGAAGATGAGGTTGTTGAGACCTCGGATGATGATGAAGAGCTTGAAGAGGATGAAAGGCTGCTGGAAGATGTGGTACTGCTGGAGTCGCTGTCACTTGAGGAATCACTGCTCGAGACATTCTTCGTCCGTGGCATCCTCTCTGCATCAGTACGTCGCTGCATCGTGCGACTCATATCTGCAGTTATAATATGCATGTAAATATTGTTCCATTGAAGGGCCATGCCCTGGTACGGGGTACGAAATAAATAAAATTAAAAAGAAAACAAAAAATAAATTGTTCCATTAACGAAATCTGTTTACACTTTTTGGAACACTTTCCCGAATGTTATTATATAACACCCCCGTTTCATGTGGAATGTTCTGGAACATTCCATACCCTTCCAGTACTCACCTGGACACAAACAGTGACGAATCCGAGGACAATGAACGGCCGTAAAACGAACAAAGATCTCTTCCCAACTCGCAATAAGAACATCGAACTTATGACGACCACCATCTTGAATTCGTGACGTCACATCTGACGTCATCTGAGGGCAAAAAAAATACTAGGTTCTCAGCGCCACTTGTGGCGGATCCCTGAAACTGTAGTTCAAATATTAGTAGTTCCAAACGTATCCAACAGATGCCGCCACCTTACGTGTCAGTTGGCAACACCTTTATTATTTCTCTGTTGGTAACGCTGATTGCAAATGGCGGCGCTCATTGAAGTGCTGACAGGTTGGTTTTTTGTAGGTTTTTGTGGACTGGGTGGACGCTAGGGGCAGGCCCCGGGGCGAGTGGACCCGGGGCGGATGGACAGCCCCGGGGCGAAGTCCTCAGGTTGATTTATAAGGTAGATAAACACGTGCAAGTACTTCCATGTACTGATAAGTGTGTATGTAGTGTGCTCCATATGGACATTGCTCATGCTTAAATATTAAATATTAACAATATTAATTGTCTCTTTACAGTGCTGCCCAGTGTGTGAACCGCCAGATGGGAAACTGCATGTGGTTGCCTTTCATTAGATACTCAAACGATGACGTGCATCGTTCGGATGGGAACCGGCCAAGTACCGCCAAGAAAGAAAAGGTATCTTTTTCAGCTAATTTCTTGTCGCATCCGCATTGGTTGCTTCAGGGCGGAAATTCGCAAACTACATCATGGATTTTTCACTCAGGCGAAGCTGAAGGACTTTATCGGAGCCTGCAAGAAGGGGCGGCTGGAAGTCGTGATGGAACTGGTTGAGGAGAGCAAAGGGCACGACAGACAGTTGATTCCATTGTTGGAGAGCAAAGGTATGAGCGGGCTTGAGATGGCGGCACAGCACGGAAGGCATGAGGTGGTCGGCTATCTTCTGAGCAAAGGATGGCCGGCGGACAGGTGCAAAGATAAGTGCCGGGGCTTGACTGCCCTCCACTTGGCTGCCCAGGAGGGACACTTCTCCGTATGCCAGGCCCTGATTAAGGCTGGAGCACCCGTTACTAAACATGACCAACTCATGGATCAGCCCATTCACTATGCTTCGAGGTCAGGTCACACGCAAGTCATTGACTTGCTCATGAAGGGAGGGGTCTCCATGGGTTGTGTCGGTCGCCTCGACAATACGCCCCTACATCTGGCGGCAGGGAGAGGTCACCTGGACACAGTCGTCATGCTTATCGACAGAGGCGCTGATCCAACGGTGAAGAATGGGCAGGGGATGACTCCACTGGAATGCGCCAAGCTGGCGAGAAGAACCGAAGTTATCTGCTACCTGGAAGAGGTGAGAGATGCGGCAGGAGGTGTTGACTACCTACCCAAAAATGGCGGTAAGCTCGTCTTAATAAACTGCTTAAATTTCAGATTGTGAGTGCAGCTCGTTAGCATTCAGGACAGCTTCAAACCTCATCATATCATATGCTCGTCCAATGCAAGGAGGATTAATCGCAGCATCCATGTTGTAAATTAAGTGCTGGTTGTACGTTCAATGCCTAATGTTCAAATGTGGAAATGTGTTCAATGTACCTGAAGCCAGTGGCATAGCTAGGGTATGGCAAGTGTGGCACGTGCCCTGGGTGAAACTTGATGCTCCGTCACATGTCCAAACATTTTGACCGCAACAATTAGTGATGTATTTGCGTAACATCAGTCGTATTCGGCGACAGACGTTGTGTTCCATACAAGGTTTAATATGTTCAGTTTTAAGTCTGGTTCATGCATGGCTCGCAAGAAAATATCAGACAACATTTCGCAGATATATCCAGTAATTTTCGGGGGGTCCAAATTCTTGGACTCGTGATTGATGGAATGCCAACCCATTATTCTGGTTATATTTTTCAGGAAAACCAATAACGTAGACGCATTCTCCTCGACTTTCTCTTTCATTGGATATATTATATGTTTGTTGCGCAATTTCAGTGCTTGCCATATGTGCTATTATCCATAGATATGCCACTGCCTGGATCATAATTTGTGATAATTTGTCATTCATGTATTCAGTGTCGCTACCCAACATCATTAGATATGGTTTATCATAATTGAAGGTGATCATATGCTTCCAATATGTTTTTATTTATTTTCGGGTCTAATTAATACTAACAAGCAAATCTGCCGCTGTTGGTAGTTTCGGCAGGGAAGGCTCTTCTAATCTGCCGACGAGATGTCCGTTGTTCCTAGTATTTGCCGTTCATGCACTTCTTCATGCACTGGCGGTATTTACCTGAAATAAATTATGGCAGCGTTACATACTGATTGTTAACAGCAATTGCTCATTACCCGATTTCACACTTGACAGTACAGTAATGAAATCAGCATAAATGATCAGTGTTCATTGATTACAAATTGGCATTGTGACTAGTGATCAGTGAAGCTAATTTGTATGTGGCTGCTCATTCATTGTTTCAGTAAGTTAAAGGAGTCGATTACTTACATCTGGTAGCGGCAAGGTGGGAATATCACTAGAATCCATGGGCAAATCCATGGCGACGTTGGTGACCTCCCAAGTTCATGGCCCTTTTTCCATCTCGGAAGAGACCCTTTTCGGCTTTCAACAACTTGGATCCCACGCGGCCCAGAATATTCTCCTCAGAAGATGAGCTGGAGCTACTGCTGGAGCTACTACTGCTGCTGCTTGAGCTACTGTGATGACGAGCCTTTGGATGTCTCGTGGTGTGTTTAGGTCCGTGGTGACCAGGTCGTGTAGGCTTGGTTACTGGACGTTTTGTGGTGGGTGTGTGTCCTGGTCTCCTAGTTGAGCTCCTTGGGTGATGTTCTTCCGAGCTTGAGCTTGAGCTTGAACTGGAACTGGAGCTATGCCCATGTCCTGGCCGCTTTGTGGTGTGTTTGGTAGGGTGATGCGTGGTTGGCTTAGATGGTTTTCTGGTGGTTGGCTTAGTACTCGGTTGCCCCGTGGTGGGTTTGGTTGTAGGTTTGGTAGTGGGTCGCCTTGTGGTCGAGGTGCTTTTTGGACTATGTTCTTCTGAACTGGAGCTGGAACTGGAGCTGGAACTACTCCCACTGTCTCCAGATCCTGGCCGTTTTGTGGTGTGTTTGGTAGGATGATGCGTAGTTGGCTTAGATGGTTTTCCTGTGGTTGGCTTAGTACTAGGTCGTCCTGTGGTGGGTTTGGTCGTAGGTTTGGTTGTGGGTCGTCTTGTGGTCGATGTACTTTTTATATCATGTTCTTCTGAACTGGAGCTGGAGCTAGAACTACTTCCACTGTCTCCAGATCCTGGCCGCTTTGTAGTGGGTTTGGTAGGACGACCTGTGGTTCCAGGATGTCCAGTGGTAGGCTTGGTTCCAGGACGGCCGGTTGTAGGCTTGGTGCTAGGTTTCCCTGTGGTGGGTTTGGTTCCTGGTTGTTTGGTTGTAGGCTTGGTACTGGGTCGCCTTGTGGTCGATGTGCTTTTTGGGCCATCTTCTTCTGAACTGGAGCTGGAACTGGAGCTGGAGCTGGAACTACTCCCACTGTCTCCAGATCCTGGCCCCTTCGTAGTGGGTTTGGTAGGACGACCTGTGGTTCCAGGATGTCCAGTGGTAGGCTTGGTGCTAGGTTTCTCTGTGGTGGGTTTGGTTGTGGGTCGCCTTGTGGTTGATGTGCTTTTTGGACCATGTTCTTCTGAACTGGAGCTGGAACTGGAACTACTTCCACTGTCTCCAGATCCTGGCTGCTTTGTGGTAGGCTTTATGGTTGTTGAACTGGATCCAGGCTTCTTAGTGGTTGAAGTGGTTCCAGGTTTATTGGTGGTTGAAGTAGACCCAGGCTTGTTAGTGGTTGAAGTGGATCCAGGTTTTGTTGTCGTGGGTGTGGATCCAGGTCGATCTGTTGTACATTTAGTTCCAGGTTGGCTTGTGGTTGGCATAGATCCTGGAGAACTTGTGCTGGAAGTCTCTGGCTGTTTAGTTGATGATTTACCTTCGTGAGATCCAGATTCCGAGCTGCTTGATGAGGACGATCCTCGACGATCTGTAAGTGCAAATATGATTAAAGTTAATGTTGAATTGTAATCACCATTTTACAGGTCTTACCTGGATCATCTTGAGCGGATCCAGCTGCGATCAGTCCAATCACAACCAAGCAGAACACCACTTTCCTGATCTTTGAAGCCATGTTGAGGTCCAGATCCCACTGCTGAGTGTGAGGATTAACCTAGGGACTCCGGCCTTTTATTGCCACAATTGCTAGGTACGTAATCAGTTGATATACGGTACGTCACACCTGGTTGGTTTACGGGCGGACATGAACATGTGCGAGCAGGAATTACCATTTTGCTTGTACTGTACGTCTGTACTGGGGCGATTTATTACTACAGAAATGTCACACTCTTGCAATGAATGGCTGTGAACAATGTAGGAAAATTCTGAGCAGACATTTTTCTACCAGATTGAGTGATAGACTGATAGAGGAAACATGTCAGGTGTGTTTACATGTGAGCGATTTGAACAACGAAATCTTCACCGAGGCTGAAATCAACAATCGATTTTCGCCTCAAACCATATTGATTACTTGGGTTACTCAGCCACGGCGAACGTATCGCTCGTCAAATCGCTCACATGTAAGCGCAGCTTCATAACCTACAATAGCATTACCCATAAGCAAAAATTGAAAATATCAACCATCAAAATCAAACCCAAGTATTAATATTTCGGATCTTATCCAGTTTCACTAAGACCTATTCAACTTCATGCGTTAACAATTTAACTGGCAAACTTGGAAAGGCCATAAGTAAAATATGTTATAGCAGTTGTATATCTATATCTATAAACTAGCAGCGGTACCCGTTCTTCGCACGGGGAAAAAAAGAGCGTGGATAATTACACAGAAATCTTCTTAGATCTCAAGCAATATTAAATGCAAAACTGCTCATTCCCTTGCATAATTATGTAGGCGCTGGAAGGGTGTAAAAATGCTGGTTTGTTTGCGTAATAAAGAGCCACGCAACTATGGCTATGTGGTTTTCAGAATACAAAAAGGTGGGACAGATGGAGAGAGAAACAAAGAGGAAAAAGAAGAGAGGAAAGACTGGTATCTCTCTTAGTCCGTCTCCTATCCCAAAGACATGTCCAACTTGGGCGGCCCTACCAGTAGACGAAACTACCGCCGGCATAGCTCTTCAGGATCATGAGAAAACGCATGCCCACCACCACGGCAAGGTGGAGATACATTGGGGGAAGGGGCCATTAAAAAATTTGGATAAAGAAATTGGGGGAAGTGCAAAATTTGAAACCATTTATAGGCCTGTTTCTATGGTAATCACCAACAAAATTCTGTTGCCACAGGCAAACAAATGTTATTTTTTTGCTTTACATACGTAGATTATCAAAATATGTTATTTATTAAATAATTTATAGCAGCAAACCCGTGTGTAGTGTCTGGTACATATGTTGAACCTGGTGTCAGTCAACGTACACACAGAAGTGATCGAAAGCGGAGGGATAATTGGACAGTGTTATGCAATAATGGGTCAACCCACAAAAATGTCAAAATTGAGCCAAGCCCAGGAACATACACCCAAAGCAGAGGTTCTTAACCTTTTCGGGCCTCCGCACCCCTTTGTAGACAATATATTGGTCCTTGTCGCACCCCCTATACCAGGGGTGATTGATTACGTTCATTACGCCATTCCACATTAACGCCGGTTTGAAAATGACATAAAATTTTTAAAGTGAAAAATTGTGATAACGTGGAAATTATGATAGCCTGCTGGTTGTGAAGTGGCCAAGAAAGATTTCCCATGCGGGAAGTACCCGTTTTATGCCGCTCCATTTTACGCCGTTTCGCATTAACCCTGGTTTTAAAATTACATTTGAAAATTTTGTATCAGAATTTTTTTAAAAAATATTTGATGACAACACAATCTGAACATGAAGGCATCACTTCAACACTTCTGATGAGACCAAACGGACGAACGTATACCTGCTCTTCTTTCCTCTGTGCCTTGTGGCAGGTTCTATCGATATATGAACTGTGCAGTACTGTATTGTTCGGTATTGTTGATCTCGGCACTCCCCGAAGTACTCCAACCGTTAATTATTGTTACAATACCCTACGTGTCAAGGGGGGTAATCACTCGACTGAAAAGTGTACACTGGAGTACCAAATTCAAGGAGTACCACGGAGTAATAAAGAGTGAGGTGTCTGAGGAGTACCAGGGATTACCACTCCCAGGTGTACACCGGAGTACCGTAGTGATTACCCCCTTGCTACGTGTACTGCAATTATTATTCTTGCCAACCTGCCCGTTGTTCTATTGTTTTCATTGTTGAATATGCAATGTTGATTTCATTTTAGAACGTGAGTGAGAGAGGCAGATCCATCCTTTGGGCTTGTTGACAGCCAGGGTTGCTAGGCAATTGCTTAATCTGCTGAAAACCCCCCGTAGACTCAAAAGAGTTCGAGTTTGGGACTTTTCTCGTGGTCAGTGATATGTAAGACATGGCTCTGAGAAATTTGAGCGCTCTCCGTACCCGGGAAGTGGCTTAATTAGCAGTGGCGGAGCCAGGAGGGTGCTAGGGGGTGCGCAAGCACCCCTTTGAATAACCTCCGCACCCCCTTTCGCACACCTAAAAACGTGTCAAATAAAAGAGCAATTTTTAAAAAAATGTTCAGTACGCATTTTCCGGTCGGCACTTTAATGCAGTAAGTATAGGCTATACAGTACGCTACAGGGTATATACAGGGAGCATATCACATGGTGAGTCCGTAACCACTAACCAGGCATGGGCGAATCTGACTCAACAGCTAGCAAACTGCCGTCCATCATTATTGCAGAACCCATGCAGCGCGGGGGAGAGGGGGGGGGGGGGGGNACTCGAAAAGGCCGTGTTTCAAGCAGACTTTGGCTTTGAGTTACAGACAGGCACCGCTCCGGTACCGCTCTCTCATCTAGGGATGGTTGCGACGGGTCCACCAGATGCAACAACCCATCTGGAGATACCGGAAGGATGGCAGTTGTACAGTTCGATTTATGAAGCTTGTTAGAACGATCACGGGGTAGGCTAGTCCTGCTCAAAGGTATATAGGTCAGCATTTCTTCACCGAGAAGTGACACTTGACAAATCACGGTACTTCGTTCCTGTTCCTAATGGCCCACGCGCACCTTTGCTGGAATAATAATAATAAAAGGACACAATAATAAATAACAAAAAATTCAACAACCCCGGGTACTTTTATGGGCGTCTCTTTGCATTTCTGCCAACAATACGAATCTCCTGGTGTCGGAAACATTTGCATAGTGATTCGTGCTGAAGACAAGCACCAGCATGATAGGGTTACTTTTTTTGTCTTCAGTGTAATAGTAATATTATGCTGGCGCTATTTGTGACATATCTGTCACGAATCACGTATGCAAAATAATGTTTCCGACACCAGGAGATTCGTATTTGTTGTCCGAAATGCAATAACGAGACGCCCATAAAAGTACCCGGTGTTGTTCAATTTTTTGTTACTTATTATTGTGTCCATTATTATTATTCCAGCAAAGGTGCGCCATTAGGAACAGGAACGAAGTTCCGTGATTTGTCAAGTGTCACTTCTAGGTGAATAAATCCTGACCTGTACGCCTACCTTTGAGCAGGACTTATACCCCGCGATCGTTCTAACAAGCTTCATAAATCGTACAACTGCCCTCCTTCCGATGCATGTTTCTCCGGAATGTTGCATCCGGTGGACCCCCCCCGAAATGTTTTAAATAGCATTAGAAATTACTAATTCCTGATTTATTTATTTTTGAAAAAGTGCTACCAATTTCATCAAATACACACCCATTCAAATTTCACATATTCACCTAAACTCGTGTGACCTTGAACCCCCAAAAATTCCCCCCCCCCCCCNCCCCCCCCCAAAATCGAAGCATCTCTTGCTAACGTTCGAGTCCCTTAACCGCACCCCTTGATATCTGAGGCTGGCTCCGCCACTGTTAATTAGGCGTGACATACATTAATACGTACAAATATTGAGCTTTATATATATGGGGATTATCCATAGATATGCCACTGCCTGGATCATAATTTGTGATAATTTGTCATTCATGTATTCAGTGTCGCTACCCAACATCACCAGATATGGTTTATCATAATTGAAGGTGATCATATGCTTCCAATATGTTTTTATTTATTTTCGGGTCTAATTAATACTAACAAGCAAATCTGCCGCTGTTGGTAGTTTCGGCAGGCAGGGCTCTTCTAATCTGCCGACGAGATGTCTGTTGTTCCTAGTCTTTCCCGTTCATGCACTTCTTCATGCACTGGCGGTGTTTACCTGAAATAAATTATGGCAGCGTTACATACTGATTGTTAACAGCAATGGCTCATTACCCGATTTCACACTTGACAAGTAGAGCAATGAAATCAGCATAAATGATCAGTGTTCATTGAGTACAAATTGGCATTGTGACTAGTGATCAGTGAAGCTAATTTGTATGTGGCTGCTCATTCATTGTTTCAGTAAGTTAAAGGAGTCGATTACTTACATCCGGTAGCGGCAAGGTTGGAGTATCACTAGAATCCGTGGGCAAATCCACGGCGACGTTGGTGACCTCCCCAGTTCATGGCCCTTTTTCCATCTCGGAAGAGACCCTTTTCGGCCTGCAACAACTTGGATCCCACGCGGCCCAGAATATTCTCCTCAGAAGATGAGCTGGAGCTACTGCTGCTACTGCTGCTGCTGCTGCTTGAGCTACTGTGATGCCGAGCCTTTGGCTGTCTGGTGGTGTGTTTAGGTCCGTGGTGGCCAGGTCGTGTAGGCTTGGTTACAGGCCGTTTTGTGGTGGGTGTGTGTCCTGTTCTCCTAGTTGAGCTCCTTGGGTGATGTTCTTCCGAGCTTGAGCTTGAGCTTGAACTGGAACTGGAGCTATGCCCATGTCCTGGCCGCTTTGTGGTGTGTTTGGTAGGGTGATGCGTGGTTGGCTTAGATGGTTTTCTGGTGGTTGGCTTAGTACTAGGTCGCCCCGTGGTGGGTTTGGTTGTAGGTTTGGTAGTGGGTCGCCTTGTGGTCGAGGTGCTTTTTGGACTATGTTCTTCTGAACTGGAGCTGGAGCTGGAGCTGGAGCTGGAGCTGGAGCTGGAACTACTCCCACTGTCTCCAGATCCTGGCCGTTTTGTGGTGTGTTTGGTAGGATGATGTATAGTTGGCTTAGATGGTTTTCCTGTTGTTGGCTTAGTACTAGGTCGTCCTGTGGTGGGTTTGGTTGTGGGTCGCCTTGTGGTCGATGTACTTTTTGGATCATGTTCTTCTGAACTGGAGCTGGAGCTGGAGCTGGAGCTGGAGCTAGAACTACTTCCACTGTCTTCAGATCCTGGCCGCTTTGTAGTGGGTTTGGTAGGACGACCTGTGGTTCCAGGATGTCCAGTGGTAGGCTTGGTACTAGGTTTTCCTGTGGTTACAGGATGTCCGGTGGTAGGCTTGGTGCTAGGTTTCCCTGTGGTGGGTTTGGTTGTGGGTCGCCTTGTGGTCGATGTGCTTTTTTGATCATGTTCTTCTGAACTGGAGCTGGAGCTGGAGCTGGAACTACTTCCACTGTCTCCAGATCCTGGCTGCTTTGTGGTAGGCTTTATGGTTGTTGAACTGGATCCAGGCTTCTTAGTGGTTGAAGTTGTTCCAGGCTTGTCGGTGGTTGAAGTGGTTCCAGGTTTATTGGTGGTTGAAGTTGACCCAGGCTTGTTAGTGGTTGAAGTGGTTCCAGGCTTGATGGTTGTTGAACTGGATCCGGGTTTTGTTGTCGTGGGTGTGGATCCAGGTCGATCTGTTGTACATTTAGTTCCAGGTTGGCTTGTAGTTGGCATAGAACCTGGAGAACTTGTGCTGGAAGTCTCTGGAGGTTTAGTTGATGATTTGCCTTCGTGAGATCCAGATTCCGAGCTGCTTGATGAGGACGATCCTCGACGATCTGTAAGTGCAAATATGATTAAAGTTAATTTCGAATTGTAATCACCATTTTACAGGTCTTACCTGGATCATCTTGAGCGGATCCAGCTGCGATCAGTCCAATCACAACCAAGCAGAACACCACTGTCCTGATCTGTGAAGCCATGTTGAGGTCCAGATCCCACGGCTGAGTGTGAGGATTAACTGAGGGACTCCGGCCTTTTATTGCCACAATTGCTAGGTACGTAATCAGTTGATATACAGTATGTCACACCTGGTTGGTTTACGGTCAGACATGAACATGTGCGAGCAGGAATTACCATTTTGCTTGTACTGCAGGTCTGTACTGTGACGATTTATTACTACAGAAATGTCACACTCTTGCAATGAATGGCTGTGAACAATGTAGGAAAATTCTGAGCAGACATTTTTCTACCAGATTGAGTGATAGACTGATAGAGGAAACATGTCAGGTGTGTTTACATGTGAGCGATTTGAACAACGAAATCTTCACCGAGGCTGAAATCAACAATCGATTTTCGCCTCAAACCATATTGATTACTTGGGTTACTCAGCCACGGCGAACATATCTCTCGTCAAATCGCTCACATGTAAACGCAGCTTCATAACCAACAATAGCATTACCCATAAGCAGAAATTGAAAATATCAATCATCAAAATCAAACCCAAGTATTAATATAATAATAATAATAATTCGTACCCCGTGACAAGCCGGCGGCTTTTTAGGGGATTTTTTTTGTTTTGTCTGGAACTCTTCGCTTTCACTTTTTACTTAGCTTTTTGGGATAGGATAGGGACGGAAGGCTGTGGCCTATTTTTACGGAAACAACTCCGGAATTCTCCTGGAGGAACCGTGGGAAACCACAGAAAACCACGGTTAGAGTTGCCGGCACCAGGATTCGAACCCAGGACCTCCCGATTAGCAGTCGGACTCCTTAACCACTACACCAACTGCTTCGGTTCCCAAGTATTAATATTTCGGATCTTATCCAGTTTCACTTAGACACATTCAACTCCATGCTTTAACAATTTAACTGCCAAACTTGGAAAGCACATGAGTAAAATATATTATAGCAGTTGTATATTTCTTCGAAAATAATTGGTATATATGCTGCAATTGATAAATCTAATTTTTATTGTTGCCTTCATTGTTTTGCTCTTCATATCTCTAGAGATACACTGCCAAATCAGGTATATCGGGATATCGCAAGGAAAACAAAGATGTATGGAATATTGGAATGATAGGTGATCCCTGTACATCACCAACATAATCAGATCATATTATGTTATTACAAAGAGGAACGGTTTTTTTCCCACTTCCATAACAAGAAGTGACCTTCCATAAAATGTTCTGGTACTTATTTCAACCTAAGAGAAATGTATTTTATTAGCCACTTCTGGAAACTGAGTCACGCTGGACTACACTTGGCAGGGATACGTATGTTAATTGTCAATCTTATTAGGGCAACACGGTGGCAGAGTGGTTAGCGCCGCAGCCTTCCACCTCTAAGGTCCCGAGTTCGATCCCCGGACCGGACAGAGTATGCTTATGTGGATAGAGTTTCGATGGGTTCTCTCCGTGTTCGCGTGGGTTTTCTCGGGGAACTCCCGTTTCCTCCCGCTATCAAAATCCATCACAGCGCAGGCAATGATTAAAGTCGGTTAAATAAAAGATGATCCCCTAAGAGGCCCAAGGAGGCCTAGCACGGGGTATCCATTATTATTATTATTATTATTATTATTATTATTATTATTATTATTATTATTATTATTATTATTATTATTATTATTGTTATTATTATTGTCAATCTTATTACACTCAAAATTGGTCAGAAGTTGGTCTGATCACATGCTTCATGTCCTCGGTGGAACTAATTGTCTCTCTCTCAAAATCATGTTACGGCAATAAAAATAAGGATTGTTCTTAAATGTGCGCCGCGCCACTTCTTCGTGCAACATGTTCCTAGTGTATGCAATGCGTGTAATCTATAGAAGCTCGTCAAACTGCTTATAAATTTCAGATTATGAGTGCATCTCGTTAGCTTTCAGGACCGTTTCAAACGTCATCATATCACACATCCTTGTCCGATGTATTTTATTCTATTTATTTTTAATTTAATTTACCCCGTGTTCGAGCCTTTGGCTCGACATCCTTGTCCGATGTAAGAAGGTTGAAATGTATAATAATGATAATAATAATAATAACATCTTACCCCGTTATCAGCCTTTTTCGGCTCTTTAGGGGGGGGTTTTTGTTTTGTCTGGAACTCTTGCTTACATGTTTACTTTTTGCTTTTTGGGATAGGATAGGGAAGGAAGGAGGCGGCTGTGGCCTTTTAAATTAGAAAGCAACCCCGGAATTCTCCTGGAGGGACCGTGGGAAACCACAGAAAACCATGGTTAGAGTTGCCGGCCCTGGGGCTCGAACCCAGGACCTCCCGGTTAGCAGTCGGACCCTATAGCCACTCCGCCAAACTGCTTCGGTTGAAAAGTATATTTCAACATGGAGGTCGTAAATTAAGTGCTGGTCTACTTGTATATTCAATACCTGTTTACAACATGCAATTTAAATGTGAAATGTGTTCAATGTGCATGGGGCATTGTGCTAATTTGTTGTTCATGTATTGAGTGTCATTACACAACATCAAGAGATATGGTTTATCATTAGTGAAGGAGATCGTACGTTTCCAATATGTTTTTATTTATTTTAATGTCTAATTAATGCTAACAAGCTCATCTGCCGGTGTTTGGCAGCCAAGGCTCTTCTAATGAAATCTGCTGACGAGATGTCCGTCGTCCCTAGTCTTCGTCGGTCATGCACTTCTTCATGCACTGGCGGTATTTACCTGAAACGAATTAAGGCAGTGTTACATACTGATTGTTAACAGCAATTGCTCATTACCCTGTTTCACACTTGACACTACAGTAATGAAATCAGCATAAATGTCAGTCAGCAATGATCAGTGTTCAATGAGGACAAATTGGCCTTTCTTGACTAGGACTACTTTTATGTGTCTGCTCATTGATTCAGTAAGTTAAAGGAGTCGATTACTTACATCCGGTAGCAGCAAGGTGAGGGTATTAGTAGATACCTTGCACAAATCCAGGGCGACGTCGGCGGCCTCCCCAGTTCCTACCTCTCTTCCCACCTCGGAAAAGATCCTGTTCGCCCTTCAACAACTTGGATCCCACTCGGCCCAGAATATTCTCCTCAGAAGATGAGCTGGAGCTACTGCTGGAGCTACTGCTGCTGCTTGAGCTACTGTGATGCCGAGCCTTTGGATGTCTCGTGGTGTGTTTAGGTCCATGGTGACCAGGTCGTGTAGGTCTGGTTACTGGACGTTTTGTGGTGGATGCGTGTCCTGGTCTCCTGGTTGAGCTCCTTGGGTGATGTTCTTCCGAGCTTGAACTGGAACTGGAACTGGAGCTATGCCCATGTCCTGGCCGCTTTGTGGTGTGTTTGGTAGGGTGATGTGTGGTTGGCTTAGATGGTTTTCTGGTGGTTGGCTTAGTACTAGGTCGCCCTGTGGTTGGCTTCGGTTGTGTTGTTGTAGGTTTGGTTCCTGGTCTCCTGGTTGAGCTCCTTGGGTGATGTTCCTCCGAGCTGGAACTGGAGCTGGAACTGGAGCTATGCCCATGTCCTGGCCGCTTTGTGGTGTGTTTGGTAGGGTGATGGGTAGTTGGCTTAGATGGTCGTACAGTGGTTGGTTTAGTACTAGGTCGTCTAGTGGTTGGTTTGAGTTGCGTTGTTGTAGATTTCGTAGTGGGTCGCCTTGTGGTCGATGTGCTTTTTGGACCATGTTCTTCCGAGCTGGAGCTGGAGCTGGAGCTGGAACTACTCCCACTATGCCCATGTCCTGGTCTCTTTGTGGTTGGCTTGGTAGGGCCAACTGTGGTTCCAGGATGTCCTGTGGTAGGTTTGGTTCCAGGATGTCCTGTGGTAGGTTTGGTTCCAGGATGGCCGGTTGTAGGCTTGGTGCTAGGTTTCCCTGTGGTGGGTTTGGTTCCTGGTTGTTTGGTTGTAGGCTTGGTACTGGGTCGCCTTGTGGTCGATGTGCTTTTTGGGCCATCTTCTTCTGAACTGGAGCTGGAACTGGAACTACTGCCACTGTCTCCAGATCCTGGCCCCTTCGTAGTGGGTTTGGTAGGACGACCTGTGGTTCCAGGATGTCCGGTGGTAGGCTTGGTGCTAGGTTTCCCTGTGGTGGGTTTGGTTGTGGGTCGCCTTGTGGTCGATGTGCTTTTTGGATCATGTTCTTCTGAACTGGAGCTGGAGCTGGAGCTACTTCCACTATGCCCATGTCCTGGTCTCTTTGTGGTGGGTTTGGTAGGGTGAGCTGTTGTAGGCTTGGATTCAGGACTAGCTGTTGTAGGCTTGGTGCTAGGTCGCCCAGTGGTAGGTTTGGAACTTGGTCGCCTTGTGGTCGATGTGCTTTTTGGGCCATGTTCTTCTGAGCTGGAGCTGGAGCTGGAACTGGAACTACTTCCACTGTGTCCAGATCCTGGCCGCTTTGTGGTTGGCTTTCTGGTTGTTGAACTGGAACCAGGCGTCTTAGTGGTTGAAGTAGTTCCAGGCTTGTTGGTGGTTGAAGTAGACCCAGGCTTGTCAGTGATTGAAGTGCTTCCAGACTTTATGGTTGTTGAAGTAGTTCCAGGCTTAGTGGTTGAAGTGCTTCCAGGCTTAGTGGTTGAAGTGCTTCCAGGCTTAGTGGTTGAAGTGCTTCCAGGCTTAGTGGTTGAAGTGCTTCCAGGCTTAGTGGTTGAAGTGCTTCCAGGCTTTATGGTTGTTGAAGTAGATCCTGGCTTGTGAGTGGTTGAAGTAGACCCAGGCTTCTTAGTGGTTAAAGTGCTTCCAGGGTTTATGGTTGTTGAAGTAGTTCCAGGCTTAGGGGTTGAAGTGGTTCCAGGTTTATTGGTTGTTGAAGTAGACCCAGGCTTGTCAGTGGTTGAAGTGCTTCCAGGCTTTATGGTTGTTGAAGAAGACCCAGGCTTAGTGGTTGAAGTGGTTCCAGGTTTATTGGTGGTTGAAGTGGTTCCAGGTTTATTGGTGGTTGAAGTGGTTCCAGGTTTATTGGTGGTTGAAGTGGTTCCAGGTTTATTGGTGGTTGAACTGGATCCAGGCCTCTTAGTGGTTGAAGTAGTTCCAGGCTTGTTGGTGGTTGAAGTGGTTCCAGGTTTGTGAGTGGTTGAAGTAGACCCAGGCTTGTCAGTGGTTGAAGTGCTTCCAGGCTTAGTGGTTGAAGTGGTTCCAGGCTTTATGGTTGTTGAAGTAGATCCCGGCTTGTGAGTGGTTGAACTGGATCCAGGCCTCTTAGTGGTGGTTGAAGTGGCTCCAGGTCTTGTTGTTGTGGGTGTGGATCCAGGTCGATCTGTTGTAGATTTAGTTCCAGGATGACTTGTGGTTGGCGTAGAACCTGGAGATCTTGTGCTGGAAGTCTCTGATGAACACGGGCGTTTAGTTGATGATTTGCCTTCATGAGATCCAGATTCCAAGCTGCTTGATGTGGACGATCCTCGACGATCTGTAAGTGCAAATATGATTAAAGTTAATGTCGAATTGTAATCACCATTTTACAGGTGTTACCTGGATCTTCTCGAGCGGATCCAGATGCGATCAGCCCAATCACAACCAAGCAGAACACCACTGTCCTGATCTTTGAAGCCATGTTGAGGTCCAGATCCCACTGCTGAGTGTGAGGGTTAACCGAGGGACTCCGGCCTTTTATTGCCACAATTGCTAGGTACGTACTCAGTTCATATAGGTCATAGCTGGTTGGTTTACGGTCGGATTTGAACATGTGCGAGCAGTAATTGCCATTTTGCTCGTACTGTAGGCCTACTGGGTATGTTCCGAACAATTTATTGCGACAGATATGTCACGCTCTTGCAATGAATGGCTGTGAACAGTGCTAGGGTTCATTGTTGGAAAAATTTGAGTGCAATTTATGGTCGCGGATTGGTCCTTGCCATTCCTAGTAAATTTAAACTGTCACAATATGACTTTTTTTTGGCGTTTAATAAATCATGTCGTAACAAAATTATGTGACATCTGTGATTTTGACATTTTCAGTACAGGAGTTGCTTATAATAATGTGTTGTGTAAAACATGTGCCTTTATACTTGATACATCATGCTGTATACGAAGCAAAAGAAAATGATTCCATATTTGATATTATAAAATGTCAGGGATAAGTGTTTGGACGTAGGTGATGAAGCAAAGATTTGGTTATTTTTCTGGAACAAAAATATGGGCCAAAGACAAGGTAATGACAAAGAAATTGTACATTAAAATTCATATTTTAATGTTGTCGAATATTATGGTAAATGTTTTAACCATATTGTACTATACTAGGCATTTTTACACCACGAGGAAAGTCTGTAACTATAAAGAGATATTACAGTCATGTTGTAATTATTACATAATTAAATATACCATCAAACGGGGTGAGATTGTGCCACTTTTTGCGGTTTTTGGTTTGCAAGCAAACCAGAGTAATTGATATATCGAATCGAATATTTTATACGACATTGCTAGTCTCTCACCTTTCAGATCAAACTTGAAATTAATTTTTTTATCTACTAAGAGAGGAGAGATATAAATTATTTTCCATGCCACAATTTCACCCCGTTGAGTGGGGTGAGATTGGGCCAGCCTATTTAAATTCTTGAAATGAGTAGGAAACTATAGTCATGGGTATACTCTCTGTAAAAATTAGCATCTTCAATATGTGATGATTTTTTTTTGAAACATGGCGCAATTAAAAACAGTGTAGTTAACGAGGTGAGATTGTGCCACTGTGTTTCCCCAATTTCCCCCATTATTTCATTGATTTTCATGTGTGACAGTGATGGGAAAAGTTTACGTGAAGAAGTTCGGTCGGAATCTTTGGCAGAAAACATGGCTGACCGAATCACTGGCTCAAAAATATGAAAATTGCAATGGCATTAATTTTTCCTTTTGGGAAATGGCGCCGTACGTGTGCCGTCCGATTTTTAATTGTCAACTCCACAGTCACAGTCGGTTGCCGAAGCAGGTTGGCATAGTGGATAGGGCGTCCGACTGCTAATCGGGAGGTCCTGGGTTCGAATCCCGGGGCCGGCAACCATAACCGTGGTTTTCTGTGGTTTTCCACGGTCTTTCTAGAATAATTCCGGGGTCACTTCCGTATAATAGGCCACAGCCGCTTCCTTCCTTCCCTATCCTTGGAGGTTGAATGGCAAATGCTGGGCCAACCTCCTTAAATATCAATTAAAGTCACAGTCGGTTCGATCAGGTTCAAAGTTCACGAGCAATGTCACCAGAAGTCAAATGGAATATTTGCAACTTAAAACATTTTATTACAATAATTACACAACATTTTGTAGTTACGTCACTCTCATCTGGAGCCGTCACATTGTCATCGACTCCACTTCTCACAGGGTGAAGTAGTTTACTTTGAGGACAATAATTATTATTTGCTTGTATGACTAGTAGTTGTGACAACTTCACTGAAAAAAAACAACTGATTTATGCATAGGTAATCACAATACGAGATCAGGAGATTTTCTATCTAATTTAAGTCGATTCAAATTGTTTCACAGGCCTCTTCACATATTATTGTTAATTTTCAATCATATGTGAAGCAATATTAATAATTTTGTCACTGGCGATGAAGCTCATATAATTTTTCATTATTGTAAAAAAAATTATTTTGGTTCACAATATTGTGTAATTAAGCAAACAAGGCAGGAAAGAGCCTCACAGGGCTTTTAGCACCATGATATTCACAATTTTGTGAATTTTAATATATAAAATATTTATGATGGCTACTTATTAGAGCACCTTCTCACTCAATTTGTTGCACATTCATAGGTGTGATCGACTGCTTGAAGTGATGGCATTCGTAGTGAACAGTAAACAATTTCAACAATCGACCTTGGCATTAATTGAAATTCAAGTTGCGAGAAGATTATTACATGGAAAATTTTGCATGATAAAGATTGGATAATGTTTGACTTTTCGACCAATTTTGCAGCCATGCTAGGATTGATCAATCAGAAATTGGGTTTTCCTAATCATGTGACATTATTTTGTAGAAACAATGTCAAATAATAGTGATATACTTGTCATGTAGCTGTCTGTTAAGTACGTACATTGCCTTTCATTACTTTCCAATGAGCTTTTTAAATATTTTTCTCTGCAGGACCCAAATATTTTTTTATCCATACACTTCAGATCACCTATACACAATAAATAGCATCATATCATTTTATCATGCCTTTATTATACTGATACGTGACTACAAATTAGCATTAATACTTTGACCCATAATTATGGACAGGTTTCAACATAATATAATTCCGATGACATTGCACACACTTGCATGGTACATTACATTTTATATTATATTTCACATAATTTGTATAGTAATAATTGAAGAAAAAGTTGCATAAGTATGTATCTTACCCGAAGTTAGTCATTGCCTTAAACATTTTCTTGCCCGCGCTCATCATATCATCATTCTTTTTTCCCTTCTTGGAATCTTTACTTTCATCACTAATTGAAATGCTGATGCTGAAGGATTCTGATGAGTCACTGGACTTATGTTTCTTATTTGAGCCTTTCTTGCCCGAGCCAGATTTGTCATCTGAAGACTTGTCCTGACCTCCAGGAAACAAATTATTCTTACCACCTTCCTTTGAAATGCTCATTGAGAAACTCTCATCACTACTTGGAAACTTGGCTGTAAAATCATCTTTCTTTGGAAAGCTGGCTGAAAAACTATCATCTGACATGCTCATTGACATGCTACCATCATCCTTTCCATTTCCGGACATTTCCTTACTGAACGAAATACTGAGTGAATCTGACTCTTTGGACTTGCTGGAATCGTCATGTTTGGAGAAGTGATCTTTAAAGTCGTGTATCTTGTCCGAAATGTTGTGCTCCGCTTGATTCATTTTGCTGGCAGCGTCCTTTGCTTCTTCCGAGCTGAAGCTGGGCTTGCTGATGTCCATGCTGATTGATTCAGAAGAAGAGGATGAGCTGCTTGCATGCTTCTGCGATGCTGAAGAGTCGCCTTTTGACTCAGAAGAAGATGATGGCCTTTCAGTTGTCGGCTGGACCCAGAATCCTGTAATGATAAAAGGTGGCTTATTTTATCACAGGCACAGAAGACAGTTTGGATCCAAAAGCAACCCCTTTTTAAAAAAAAAGTCTTACCCATGTTGCCATGAGCCAATCCTACAATGATGAGTCCGGCCAAGATGAACGAGAGAGGAGCCATGTTCTGCTTGGTTTGGTAGGGATCTGATTCCAAGTGTGAGTCTATCCATTGGAGGACCCTTCCTTATATCTCCAAAAATGGGGACGTCACACGGTGCTGAACACTTGCGAGGAGAAACATTGGGTGATATATAGTAGCAGAATGTGTCTGGCTGTGTTGACGAATGGCTGTTGGGCTAGGTGGGAACAATGGCTGGGTTGACTCCAGATGAAATTATGGGCGGATTTGATGTGACTCTGCGGTCATGGGCAGTCGCATGTCATCCTGGATGGGTTTATTTTGTCAAGGGCACATTTTGCGTCATACTACTCCAACAGATGGGATTGACGAGCGGATTTTGAAGTAGGCCTATGTATGCCTTTTTAGCTTTGGTGCTTTGTCTCTTTGGTGGAACGTTTTGTGGCAGCTAATAAAGTTGTACTACAGTATAGGCACATTCATATTAGACTAGTAATATTCTGTACATAAGGGCAAACTATCAATGATATAATTGATGCTTTATTGGCTTCAAAAATGATAAAATACATGATTTAAATGATTATAAATCATTAAATTATAAAATGTCGGGGCAATGTTTTTGGACGTTGCTGGTGACGATGCAAAGATTTAGTTATTTTCTAGAACAAAGATATGGGCCAAAGACGAGATAATGACAAATATATTCAATATAAAATACATATTTTAATGTATTGTTGGATGCAACAGTGAAATATTATTTTTTAATTATTTTTATTTTTATTTTTAAATATTTCGTACCCCTTGATGGCCCTCTATGGGCCTTTCGGGGGGTGGCAGACCACCATACAGTTTTCTATTTAACTTCAATCTCCGTGCAACGACTGGTTCAGGATATAGGGTAGGGAAAGGGATTGTTGGGGAGGGGACACTTGTGCAGGTGCATTGTCCTATGGCTTTTGGGCCATGTGCAGTCCCCCAGGAGGTTAGGTTGCCAGACACCTCCTTGGTGCAGGTCAGAGACCCTCCCGACGCAGGTGAAAGGAAAGTTCCCCAGGCGGGGATCGAACCTGGGGCCTTTTCACTCAGCAAGCCGTGACGTTACCATCACGGCCACCACACCTCCCCGCAACAGTGAAATATAAATCCGGTAGCATTATTTCAGTGTTAATTTTTTAACATAAGAGTTTTAACCATATTATATATTAGGCCTTTTTACACAACAAGGAAGGTCTGTAGGCCCAACTAAGTAGATATTGATTGTTGTAATTATTACATACATGATAAAATACATGGTATTGTTAGTGCAAGAATTTTAGTTTCATCTATAGTTTGCAAATTTATGACGTAGACTAGACACGACACTCTAGCGTTAGGTTAAAATTATGATGAAATTATTGTGCTTTTTTGTTCTTGTTGTATTCTGTGCACATTTCTGTACATGAAGGAGCAAAGTCACCATTAGTCAAATGGAATATTTGCAACTTAAAACATTTTATTATTGCATACCATTTTGAAGTTATTACATCACTTTCAGCTGGACACGTCACAATAGCATCAACTCTGCTTGTATCAGGGTGAAGTAGTCTACCATAAGGACAATAATTATTGGCTTGCATTTTGTGTGACTAGTAGTAATTTATGTCAACTTCATGAAAATTCCGTCATTATGTGAAGGCGATCACAATACGAGATCGAGATATTTTCTTTGTAATTTCATTTGATTCGACTTGTCCCAAAGGTCTGTTCATATGTAGTCCATATTATCGATCGTATTTGAACAAATATTTATTTGGTCATTGGTGATGCCCACAGGAGTTTGCGATATTGTCAACATTTTATTTTCGTTCACAGTGGTATACTTAAAACGCACACAAGGCAGGATAGTCCGGAGGTTAAGCGACTTCACCTTGCATTTTGGTATTAAAGCATGCCGCTTTGCTGAATGACAATATGGACCCTCCCCTTCATTTTAAGAAATGTTGCCACGGTCGGAACCCGTG